>JAMBUN010000144.1:0-44208 GCA_030271035.1 Microascus cirrosus
CGTATTAGTTACTAGTTTACGTATTGAATTTCTTAGGTTATGTATGTACATATACCTTTATTTTGATTGGATATTACCTTGGGCTGATGTCAAGAATTAACATTTCAAATCCCTGTGGCCTGTACACGTATCAGCCGTGGGGACGGGCCACCTGGCGGAAGCGAAGGCAATCTTATCCCTGCCCTCCATCTTCCGAGGGTTGAAGAACGCCAAGAGCGGTCCGCGTGGAACGTGATAAACGAACCTCGATGTAACTTAGCCCACCAGCTCCGCTGATTTTGTACCTCCTTACCCCGCCGCGAATGATGTGCGGCTTACCTTGAAAGGGAACACAGCAAAGAGCAGTTGTTCTCGCTGCCTGGAAGAACTTTTCCGCGTATCGAGAACTTCCCTTTGAAGTTTCAATAGCATAGACTATCCCATTAAATTACTCGGTTTTAAAATCCTCTCAATTGATCCAGGGCCCTGTTATCCCGTCAGCCAGTTATTCATCGATCTCTGCGACCCCGGAGCCCGTAACGTGGGCGGCGACACGACAAAGAGGCCCGAGGGAGCCATCAGCTACCTTGTAAATGCAACATTGATCCTTTTCCCCTCTTTCAAGTCCCATAGTGCTAGTTCTCCGCCAGAAGTAATTCTGTTTTTCGCGACCTCCTGCGCGATCGCGCTTATTAGCTATAGGTACTTCGATCGGACCGCATGCAGGTGGAGGTACATCGGACCCGTCACAGCTTCCAAAAGAGGAAACGGGGGGAGATCCGGCCAATAAAATCGCGGAACTTTTCCTGACAGGCCACTGGCTGGCGCCGCACACCTTGCTCTTTCCGTCGTACACCTCCGCCTCTTTCCCGAACGTCCATGTCCTCCTCAACCACATCATCGGAGACGCATTCCAGATAGGGCTAGATATTATTTTGTTGCGCATCATAAAATTCGTATAGACACCTAACGATTTTTATGGAAAACTCCCTGCTTACGGACCGTGACAAGAGAAGCGGGATACGCGTCTCGGCTCTTGCAGGCCGACGATCACAAATAAGATTGCCGGCCAATGCACGGATAGCTGCACATCTCACTTCTTGGACAGTGCTGGCTTAGGAGGGCTCCCCTTAGTCATGCAGCTTCAGCTGTTCCGTTCTGATCATAGCAGCGCCCGACATCACCCGAGCGAACGAAGCTGCAGCCAAAAGGGGAGGCAGAGTTTATCGGCCGTACCCGGCAGGTACCGGCCGACCGGGCCATAGTTCATCTGCTTTCTCCCTTCATGCAAGAATGCGAAATGTGCCTGGGAGACCAAATAAATACTCTGTAATTCTTATCTCTAATATTGCGTTGGAATTGTGGTCTTACCGTAATTGAGTCGAGCGTTTCGGATCGCAGCCCATGAGGTAAGGCCGCGGCCAAGGAAAAGCCGGAGCTTGTGGGTGTGTACCTAACGGTGTACCCCAGACCCGCGTCTGCGGTTTCCTTCTGGAAAAGGGCGCGTGATCGGCGCTAATGCAGATGGGATGTGGCTTGTGCTTGGGGTTCACCAGCCACAGCTCTGGCCCCCAAATCCCTTCCTGGACTAGCTAGCCACAGTGGGCCCACAATCCTTGCCTCGAAACGTTTTCAATCCAGCCTGGAACGCATTGTTGTCTGACAAGGGTATGTCTTCCAATTGTAGCTAATGATTATATATTCTATATAACGTTATTTAAAGAAATAATTAGAGGGAATCTCTCCGGAAACACTGACGAGATGGTGACACACGGTCGCGAGACGCAGTGCGGGTGGAACCGATGAATCGGGCCAGGGGTGTGAGACCCCCGCCCCACTTTCAAAGTGTTGGATCTGCCGTGCTGGAGCTGCTGCATCTTAGTAATCGGACCTTCGCCCCACGTTCTTCGCTCACGGAAAACTGACGCCACCACGCCTAGAACCCATTTATCGCAGATGCTAAAACCAACAACATGGCTCCCAACCTGCTCGTAGACGACCTCGTCGAGAAGGACGTTAGCGCCCCGAAGCCTCTGTCTGAAGAGGATTTCCAGACTCCCGCGACAGGCTTCCCCACACCCAAGAAGCGCCCGTCGGCTTTCAAGCAGCGCAAGGCAGCAGCTGCGGCTGGGAATGCTAGCCCCTCACCAGGTGCTGCCAGGGCCGAGCCACAAACAAGCACAGGAAGCGCCTCAGTGACCGAAAATGATTTCTACGCTATGGAGAAGCAGAGGATCGACCGTGAAAACCGGGAGCGGATCCGGACGATGTCCCCCAAGGAGATTGAGGAGGCGCGAGCCGAGCTGATAAATGGCTTGAGCCCATCAATGGTTGAACGCCTCTTCAAGCGCGCGAATATCGATGACCAAGACGCGATCAAATTCCCCTTCGACGCGCCGCCCAAGAGCCAACCACCTCCCCCAACGATTAAAGTCGAAGACACTACACCAGCGCCCCCACTGCGCCTAACCGCCGAGACGCCGCGGAAGGCGACTCCGCCAAAGGAGAGAAAGGCGAAAGCGATAGACGAGGACAGGGCGCCCGAGAAGCCTCCCGAAGACCTCTTTGACATATCCAGCGCCCCAAAATCCACGCACTTCCCCGCGCCGAAGGACCCCGAACTTGACCCCTCCGACCCCAACTTCCTCGAGAACCTGCACAAGAAATACTTCCCCAATCTCCCCGCCGACCCCAGCAAACTCGCGTGGATGGTTCCCCTCCCGGCGGAGGGGAGCCATGCAGACAAGGAATCGCCGTACTCTCCCGAGCAGGCGACACTCCCGACCTCTGCATTGAGGTTTGACTTTAAAGGGCGCCTCCTGCCACCGCGGCTGAGCCGCTCGATTCCGACGTCCGTAGGTCTGCACCACCACGGCCTAGCACCCGAGGCAGCGGGGTACACTGTCGAGGAGCTGTGCATTCTGGCGCGGAGCGCCGTGCCGGCGCAGCGATGCATTGCGTTCCAGACGCTGGGGAGGATACTGTTCCGGCTGGGGAAGGGGGAGTGGGGGACGGGGATAGATGACCCCGTGGCAATGGGCATCTGGAACAGTGCTAAGGAGGGGAGAGCACTTGATAGTCTGGCGGAGGCGGCTGCGCAGGAGGGGGGCCATAGGTCAAGCCAGGCTTTTGCGACGGAGGCGTTGTGGTTGTTTGAGAAGGGAGGTTGGAAGGAGAAGGTGAGAGGCAGGTGAAAGGTTGATCAGGATCTGAGATTGCATTGTTAGAATGGAGCATAGGATCATATCGGGACTTGCACAACGGTTGGCGTTTGGGCTTATTCGGAGGTGTCTAAAACAGGCGGATGATTTGAACGGCTTCTGTTCATGCTTCCCTGCATTTCTGTTGGCAGAATGGACCTTAACGACAGACCACGAAAAGTCAACTGTTCCGTTAATTCAATGCTGCAGGAACTTCGCCATTTAACGTTCCTCGGCTCCAAACAGTCTGAGAGACGTGTTCATCGTTTCCAGGCGATGCTTCCGCAACCAGACTCAACCAAGAGCAGCCCTACGTGGCACTACTTTCAGTAGAACCTCAAATCTGAAAAGGTGTGCCCCCGAACGACTAGTCCCAGGGCGGCTGTAGGGGGCTTCGTGCTCTCCCGGGGTCAATCCGTCTGCTGCCGTTTTATGGAATGGCCCGAAGATGAGCGCATCTCAGGTCGGCTTTTGAAAGTGAACCTGCTAGCTCGTCTGTGGCATCTTATTGGGACGGGCATGTCCCAACGAGCCGCAAAATTCGAAGGTCCGAGGTAGCATTGCATTGTATCTGCGTATCAGTTCACACAGAATTGTGCCTGCTCCCAGATTCTCCATCCAGGACTTTCCTAAGGCTTCTTATGGGACCTCAGCTCTACTATATCCCCACACGACGGGCCTGATCTCCGAATATCGCAGCCTCCATTTCCCGACTATAGCCCATTCACGTCCGCAGCACTACGTCTCCCCGACGAACGGTGATCCTCTTTCCATTTTCCCAGACCATCCCTCTTGAGACGTCACTTAGGCTTACCAGGGAATTGAGAAGCCGAATGCGGTCCTTGGTGGAATGTCACATCAATTATATGAAGCTGAAAATCGGGGATGAGTTGTAGAGTATGGACGTGGTGATGGGCTGTAGGACGTCTAACCGGAGTGCAGTTAACACTCACTACAGGCCTCTGACAGGATGGCCACCGTGTTCTATATTGTTAAGCTAGCTCAAGACAGCTGTACTTGCTCCCGGACCCAGAGAAATATCCCCCAATGTGGCCTTCCTCGTCATCCACATCTTCATGATCGAAACCGTCGTGGCGTTTGGCCTTCGTCATGAAATCCTCCAGAGCCAAACCAATCCGTTCCGCCGCAATCTTAGCACCTCCTAGGTTCGGCGATGCCGGACCAATTTTCAGCGACGCAAGCCTCCCTGCCACGAAGAGCGGGACGTCATCCATCCACATCAGATCATCATTCAAGCATGGGAGGCCACCGCAATCGTCGATAGGATAGTCCTTTATCATCGTCTGCAGGTACGGAAGGCTGGTGAAGTTGGCCTCGATCCCCGTGGCCCAGTAAATGTAATCCATCATGGGAAGCTCAACCAGCGGGTCAGTGGAAACCTTCCAACGGCCCCCTCCGCCTGGAACTCCATCTTCAACGAACTGTGCTTCGGAAATGCATGTATGAGTCCTCAAATCAAGCCTCCCGCTCGCGACGTGCTTCTTCAGCTTTTTGTGATAGATAGGCGTGATGCTCCCACCGGCTCGCGCCTCGCTCAGCATCCGGAACCGTTCCTCGTCCGAGTCGGCGATCCAGAACTCCGCCTGCTGGCTGTTCTTGTACTTGCCCATCCACGACAGGTCCACGTCGAAGAACTTGACTTTGCAGGCCCCGCGCATGATATGCCATACCTTAGTTACCCCGCGACGGATGGCGAGATCGGTCAGCTGTGCGGAGGTGAGGCCTCCGCCTACGATCAAAACGTTGGTCTGCAAGCCGGCCGCAGCACGGGACTTGACAATGGGGTCTGGAAAGGTCTTTATGTGCATGCTGTGGCAGGATTGGTAGTGGCCACCCGGGGTGGGCTGCTTGGCGGGCTCGGGCATGCCTGGAATGGCAGGGATCTTGGGCGGATTGGCTGGCCCGACAGCCAGAACGACGGCGCGCGCGTAGCGCTTTGACTTGTCCGTGGTTACAGTGAAAAGCTTCTCGTCATTGGTAGATATTCCCTTTATCTCGCCGAAAGATATGTCCTGGACATTCTCCTTCCACACGAGGCCGCTGTCGAGGTGGTATTTGTCTCTTACGCTAACGCAATGTTCCTGGAACATCTTCTGCGACGGTGTGAAGTAGTCGTTCCGATCCCGCTCGTTGATCTCGATCCGGGACTGAAGATCTTGGCTGGGCAGGGTCATATTAGTGGGAATACATCGATGGGAAGACTTCAAGTTATGTTGGTGAAGGGGACGCTTACATCTTTCGCCTAGACCCACCCTTGACCTTCTTCTTATGTTTGCTGATTTCCTTGCCCACGCACCCACGGAGCTCAATCAGCTCATCTTGTCTCTGATTCACGTGCGCAAATGACAGGAGCGAGTCCCGGTCTGCCGGATCCACGTGCCAGAGCATGGGGCTCCGTAGATGCGAGATGTCGTAGGTCTTGAAAAGGGTATTCCATCTTGCCATCCACTTGTCGTCGGTCGCGTCGAGCACCGCTGTGCGATACCTCGGACGCTGACTAGTCGGGCCTCGTGATATCTTGCCGTTCTTGGCGTTTTTGAGGGTCACATTGCGGCCGTGGCGATGGAGCCATTGGTAGCGACGGTGCTCCTCGTCGGTGAAGAGCGCTGCCGGGGTGGATTCCGAGAGGCGAGCGGCAACGGCGAGACCGCAGGGGCCTGCCCCTATGATAATGATGTCGAAGACATCTTCATGGACATGGACTTGCGCTGGGGACATAACGGTCTGCGGGACTTGTTCTTCCTTCATGGTGATGTTGAGACAGGGGGTGTTCGCGAGGGGTGACATTCAGTCAGCACTCAGGGGAAGACAGCCTGGGGTGCACCCAGCGCTATTTAATGGGAGGGAGCCATGAAAGTCCCCATAGCTTTCTATCAAGGTCCTGGCCTCCAAGTGTGGCGGAGGAACCCTGATGGCCTTGGCGAGAACGCGCGGGTACAGAGCCACAAATCGGGCCATCAGGGTTCGTCGGCACGGCGTTGCGCAGAAGGTTAAAATAACGTCATTCAGAACCTCAACGTCGGGTTTGCGAATATGATGACTCGAGAGGTTACGTTAAAACATGAGGTCTGTTGAAGAGCTCGCTCCCCCATGGAACTGGAGACTGGGAGCTCTGCCGTTACAAGTAACTTAGGGTGTATTAGTGAACTAGTCTCTATTTTACCGTTACTCTATGAGAGACTCCGCGTGTAACGTGAAAGATCCCACCCTTTGATATGGACTGAATGCACTTGCAGATACCATAAATGGGCCGAGTTACTAGGATCGGCCGACATCTCTGACTGTTATTATTGAGACCGATGAAGGATACTCGGAGCGTCAAGCCACCCTAATGAGCAACCTCGATAGTTTCGGAAGTCGATCGAGATGGCCGCAGCGATCCATAGTAAATGTAGAACATTCCCGTCATCAGAGAGCCGGGAGCTATCGTGTCGTACTCGAGCTCCATTTCCGCGGTTCGCGGTCCATGGCCTAGTAGGTCTGCTAAGTGGCCAAGGGGCATTCCTCAACGCTTAGAGGATTATATTGAAGGCATCGCACAAACTACTAATGTAATTGAGAATGACACAAGAAATGAGATTATGGCAGAGGGGCAGTCGAGTCTATGATGATTAAGGCATAAACACTGGGTTAGGGATGATATTTAAGTCAGTCCTGCACAGAGCTTACATTGCATATATCCAATAAAAGCCCACGGCTGGAGTGCCGTAGACATGGCCAGCGGCCTGTCCGCTGCTTACACTACGGAAAGACATCGTCTTACAGCCTATATTGCAACCATCCGAACCAACCAGGTTCCTTGCTATGTCGGCAACAGCATATCCTACCACGGTACATATAAAAAGCCGGCGGCTAGGAATCAATAATTCTTCACCGCCCCGAATGAGTTTTGGTTCTTAGCAGCGCCGTAACTAGTAGTATTTATGTATACTACTCCACGGCCCCTCTTCGGCAGGCCACAAGTATTGGCGGGCTCGGTTTCTGCCCAGCAAGCCAATCCCGCATTATCAATAAAACCCGCCATCCGCCCCAGTTCACGTCGCAAGCCCTGCTCTGGTCTCCTCGACGAGCCCACCAGTCCATTTCTACGGAACGGCTACAGGCACAATGCGACGTCTCAATTTGCTTCGGATCACTGCCCTCTCTCTGGTAGCTGGCGTGTCGCTCGCACAAGATAGCGACAGGAAGGTTACCCGGGACGTGGCTATCATCGGGGGAGGTGCATCAGGCGCGCATGCTGCGGTTAGGTTGCGGGAGGATTACAACAAATCGGTCATTGTTGTTGAGAAGAAGGACCGCCTGGTAAGGACAACGAAGCCCTCGCCCGCCTTTTGAAAGCGGAAAGGCCTCTCCCTAGTCGACCTGCAGAGCTCAACTTGCTAACCGCGCTACGCGCTACGCAGGGCGGCCACGTGGATACATACACAGACGATGCCGGCCGGACGTACGAGTACGGCGTCCAGTCCTACCTCGAGGTTGGCGAAGCCGTTGATTTCTTCGCCCGTTTCAACATCACTGTCGGCGTCCCCGAGCGTGTCCCCCTCACCAACGTCTACGCCGACTTCTCCACGGGGGAGACCATATCTGACTACGTAGCCCCCGAGGCAGCCGACCGCACTGAAGCCCTAAAAAGGTTCCTCGAGGCCGCGGAGCCGTACGAGTCCATGCTCCTCCCGGGTTACTGGGAGTTCCCTGCCCCTGAGGACATTCCTGAGGACCTTCTCCTCCCGTTCGGCGAGTTCGCGAAGAAATACGGCTTCGAGGCCGCGATGCCGCAGATGTTTCAAGTACCAGGGCCTGTTCCGGACTTTACCGGAGCGTTGACTCTGCATGTCATGCAGGTTTTCGGGGCCCCGATGGCCAGGGCCCTGACCGGGGACGCGCCTACGTTTACACCCACGGAGGATGGCAATACCGAGTTGTATCGGCGAATTGAGACTCTACTCCAGGATGATGTTTTGTATTCGAGCACGGTAACGGGGGCTGAACGCGGCGATGACGGTGTGAGACTTACGGTGAGGGATGTCGGGGGAGATGAGATTATTATTGAAGCGGATCGTCTCCTCATCGCATTCGAGCCGACAAGCGACGCCATGGCTCCCTTTGACCTTGACGAAGCAGAATCCGCTGTATTCGAGAAGTGGGCTACCACCAGAGTTTTCGCTGGCATCGTTCGCCATCCTTCTCTGCCTGCGAACATCTCCATCGTGAACACGGTGCCAGAGGCGGCGCCGGAAAACTACTTCGCCTTCCCCCAGTCGCCAATCCTCGCACGCTTCGACTACATGGGATCCCCCTCAGACCTATTCCGAGTGTTCATCGTGACTGACGGAGATCTCGGTATCGACGGCGCGCAGGAGCTTGTGCGGAATAGCCTGGCGAATCTGATCGAGGCGGGGACTCTGGAGGATGGGGATATTGAGGATCTTGTGTTTACGGCGTTTGTGGACCACGGGCCTATGCATTTACGTGCCAGTGCTGAAGACATCGCCGAGGGCTTTATCCAGGAGCTTTACGGTCTCCAGGGCCACAGATCGACGTGGTACACAGGGGCTGCCTGGTCCGTGCAGTTTACCACTATTCTGTGGGATTACAACGAAGTGCTTCTGCCGAAACTGCTGGAATCGTTCTGATGGTGGTGCTGTACGAAGGTTTTTCCTTAACATAACTTCCGTGCACCGCGGTGGGTTTTTACAGAGCAAGAAAACTAGGCATCCAGTCGCCAGAATCTCAAGATGTATATGGCATAGCGCCGGATCGCCTGGCCATATAATAATAGTCCGGGAATGTGTCACTAGATATCGAGATCATATGGGGCAAACTGGACCTCTGCCTACGGACCTTTCGCTTTAGATAGCTCACCAGGGCGCGGCATATGCTGTTACCTGCGAGCCTGATTAAAATTGGGTGCATCGGGATCACAAGGCTGGCGAATGCTTACTGCATGTGCATATAAGCTGTTGCCAAGATCTGAGATTAATCTGCCAAATCCGAGACGCAATTCTAAGGCGCACGCATACAGGAGGCCCGCGATGCGAAAGAGATCAGGGTTTTACAAAAGACGGGCGTCTCGGATAAGCCTGCAAGTTGCCCAGTGCCACCCTGCAATAGAAGAGCCAATGATGGCTGCGTGTCTGTGAGGTACTTTGCTTTAGGCTGATAGCTTGCGGAGGATTTCCGGAAGCAACAGAATCGCTACCTCGATATTGCTGGTGCGGTTTGGAATACGTGCTCCTGCAGCGCATCATGCAGGTGTAAACTACAGAACCCATAAGCTCGGTCCGACCTCCTTGTCCTGCTCGTCCAACGTCGGGAAATGGCATTCCCCGACGGAGTTTAAAAGTCCCAGAATCTCTGTAACGGTCGGCCCCTAGGCTCTGCGGAATTCACAGAGACTCAAGATTCTGAGGGAAAAGAAAGCATGCGTCTGAACGAATCCTCTGCACTGCTCCTTGCGCTGGCGGCTAGTGCCGCCGCGGGTACGGCCCCGCAAACTAAAGACTCGAAAGGAGCAAACTAACTAGACTCACCAGATGACGAATGCGCCGATCTATCATCTCCCCAATGCTGCTTCGACGCATGGAAGGTGTGGAAAGAGTCCAAGTCATCCTTTGAACGGTCTACGCAGACAGTACTGGATTATACATGGACGACTGTTCAAGAAACTTACACTAATGTGCCTACCACGACCCTCTGCGACGGATTCAAACGGTACCTGGAGCCCGTCACTGGACCAAGGTCCGTGATCACGATTCCAGCCGATGAGCCCGTTACCGTATGGACCAACACACCCTACCCAACTCCCCGGCCGGATTGTACTATTAAAGACGAGGACTGTACCCCCTACATGGAAGACTTCCTCTCATCGTCAGAAGCCTACATGAGCAACATGTCGATGCCATACTATACTCATCCTCCATGCACCACATATCTAGCTTGCCCCCCAGAAGATGGAGACCTGTGCAAGCTTTACGCAGACGCGAGCACAGTCTACTACTGGCCCGTCACCGTGGAAGGTGACTTTTGCGGTGATCGCACGACCATCACCCATCCGGAACCGACTCGCTCGACCGTGATCTCGGGAGCCACGTTCGTCTCGCCTAGCGTGTACATCTCGATGGAAATTCTGGAGGCCCACAGCTACCGCGGTCGGCGAAGGCAGAGGGGCTGCGGGAGGCCTATCTCTAACTTCCTGCTCGCTCTCGACCCCACGCAGGTGAGCACGCGCTGGGGCCGCGCGAACAGGAATCACTCTACATTCAGGCGGCTCAACCTCGCCGACCTCAACGACCCAACCCCTGTGACGGCGTACCGCGGCATCGAAGAGCTTCCTGACTGCAGCGCGGTACCCGATAACTGTACGTATGCCATCGGGCCGTCGCACACGCCAGTTCTGGCCGCGCCGGTGCAGGCGTTCCAAGATTTGGACCCGGACTTCGAGTTCTGCAACTTACACCCAAGCTGGCATGGTACCCTTGGGCCAGTTACGTGGATTCCGTTGGAGCCGACTCAGGACGGGTGGCCGGAGCCGACAGCTGGACCCGAGCCAGAGGAAGGGGAAGAGGAGGAGGAGGAGGAGGAGGAGGAGGAGGAGGAGGAAGAAGACATAGAAGAAGAGAAAGATGGTGTGGATGGAAGCGGTGACAGTCCCTCCGTTACACAGGTTATATCTACTACTAGGACTCTTCAGGAGTCCTAAGGATCCATGTTCTAAGTTGTACCTTGATGAACCTCGATAGCGGTGCCAGGAGTTTCTGTCTTTCATTTTTGAAATTGTACCTGCTGTTATCACGCGTTCAACGGTTTCTTGCTGTGCTCCCAGCTTTCGAAGGAGAGACTTAAAAGCGACTAGGACTAAAAGCATCCAGTTCATCAATCTTTATCTACCCGTCATAAATGTCGGTCAGATGTCAGCGAACAATATGGAGCAAACGACAAAGTATTCGACAGGAGCTAATGTTGATAAGACAAGGATGTCTAGAAATAATGACAGGCAGAGACCAGAAGCTCACAACCAGCTTCATTCAATGCCCAGCCTGTTCTTGCTCTGAGCCCTCGAAAAATGCAGGCTTACGCCTTTTCGGCCTCTAGAGCCGCCAAGGCCTCCTCTCGCAATGACTCCCTCCTGCTCTTGCTTTCCGGGTCAAAGTACGGCCTCTCACCGAGACTCACGGCCCGCGACCCCTTCCTCTCTCCGAGCCCCTCGAACAGGTAGTCCGGTGTAGCGGCGTGGTAGACGCTCCGGTTGTCCCAGATCGCGAGGTCGTTCACGTCGCGCCACCGGTACCGCACCTGCAGGTCGTGGTTGTCCACCACGAGGCGCACGAACCAGTCGAGGAAGTACCGGGACTCGTTTTCGGAGAGCCCGTTGATCTTGGCTACGTGGTGGCCAACCGCGAAGACGCTCTTCCAGCCCGTCACTGGGTTGGTGCGGATGACCGGGTGGATGGCCTCGAGAACCTCGCCGACGTTCTCGGGCGCGCCGCGCTCCTTGGTAAAGAGCTCGAAGTTGTTTTTCTTGGCGGCCTCGTTGAAGCCCGGCTGCGCGTAGGTGGCCGTTAGGGTGTCCAGGAAACTGCGGAGTGTGGGAGAGATGCGATCGTAGAGCTCGTATCCCGATGCCCAGAGGGTATCTATCCAATGTTAGTCATGTGGAAGTGGAAACTTGGGGAGAACCAATTGTCCCGTACCTCCGCCGGTCTTGGGTAGCTGGGTAAGACGAAGGAGTGCATAGTCGCTCGGGATAGGCTCGAACGTAATATCTGAGTGCCACTGGCTCTTCTGGCTCTGCTTCTGACTGCCGTTCAAGAAGCGGGCTAAGTATAGCCTCTTGGCCTCTTCAGACGAAATTACACTGATCTCGTCGTCCTTATCCAGCTCACGGCCCGCGTTGTTGACGGGATGAATATGCAGTTTGGAGGTCTCGGGCTTGCCCGAAAGTTCTCCGAGGCGCTGTACCAGCTCTTTCTGGAGGTCGTTTGTGACGTCGTCCTGCTTGCGGAAGAAGACGACGCCGCGCTGAGATACTATTCGTGTTGGGCGGGGTTTAAGTTACCAGGGCCCACGCCTCATGAGTGAAGGGTGCTCTGAACGTACCTGTAATGGCAAGATCCCGGATAAGATCGTCCGAGTTTGGCGCCCGCAGGAGCTCCGCGAGGTTAACGTTGACGTACTCGCGTCCAATGACCGGAGTCACGTCGAAGTGCTCGAATTGGTCTAGGACACCACTGAGCTTAAGAGGCTCCTTGTGCCCCACAAGGCGCTCGGGTAGGGTCTCTTCGTGATCCACCGAAGCCTCGAGAGGGGGCCCTTCGGTCTTTGCTACTTCCTCTTTAGTATTCAACTTTCCGTTCCCGACGTCTCCAGCGGGGACTGGGACGGGCACGGCAGTTTCGGTGGCAGACGGCGCCATTGATAAGAACTTCAGCAGAGATGTTAGGTTTAGTTATTGAAAGGATGGTTTTCTTGTTGAGTAGAAAATCAGTGGTAGAGGGCATAACTTTGGCTGTCGCGGCCACTTACACTTATATATCAACCATTTGAACGGCTCACCTAGGCACGCGCGAGATTCGCACTTCCAATTGCGTAATGGGTTCCTTCTTTCAATGGCGCAATTGCTTGCATGGTTTGGTAATTCTCTCGCCTATTCTAGTGGTCTGGTCCCGCTGTGACGGTGCAAGATCTTCTTCCCAGCCGGGGCATGCACCCCGAGATCTGACCCCTCCTACAGGGCCCCGAGGCAGACCCCGCATACGTCCACCGCCAAGGGGGGTACATCGTTTAGCATTTGGCTCCCGCTTAATTTCTATCCTAGGAAAGGGGGAGAATTTGTAGACGCATATCATGATTAGTCAATTGCGGCCTCGCTGAATGACAGGTGTGGTTGCGATGCGCTGATGCAATCGGAGACTAAATCACGGAATGCAGTAACGTGGGATAGTTATACATTGCACGACAAGGTCCACGCCGTCTTGAAGACTAACTTCTGGCTTATCTATTTGGGGAAAATTATTCTGGTGTTTACTCTACAGGATGGACGGACTGATACAAAAACCGAAGGAATGAAGATAGTTAGACCCGTCTCGTGTCAGTCAAGGTTCTAGTGCATCCTATCTATAGTTCCAGTTTGATATAGGATAAGAAAATATGACCTTCTTTAGGCCTCATCTGTTAAGCGCTCTCCTCAAGGTCAAAGCACTATGCCAGCTCTGGGCCAAGACATGCCTTGCAATCCCTAGGCGCCAATGAAATTTGTCCACCAGCTTCTTCCCATCCCCATTCACAACCTCTAGATCCGCACCCAGACGAATGAGATCCTCTAGACTCAGCAGAACATACGCCCGCGTCGACGCGACAACACACTCCCACTTCTTCTTGTCCTCCGGTCCCGTCACCATCCTATCGAACGAAGAGGCAAAGTTACGGAGTAACGTCCGCCCATGATGGTTCCTTGCGTGTATGCAGGCTCCTGCTTCGATTAGCATCTTGAAGGAGGGGTAATTGTCCTGTCCCGTGTAGTATGAGTCTTTGCTGCCGTCGCCAATCTTTATAGCGAACCTCATGGCTACCGTCTCTCCAAAGTCATTCGTGGCGCTGACATTCACCCCAGCGTCAACAAAGTACCGGGAGTCTCAGGGTCCCGTCGTTTAGCCCACTCATGCATTGGGTTTCCCTATTAGTAAATCCCGAACGCATTCTAGGAAGATATACAGTAACAAATAATGATGCCTGCCTCTACAGACCTGGTTATCCTTCGAGCGAAGGCCCATCGGTCACATCCATTCAACCTCATTATTTATCTGGGTCGGGAACCTCGAGCATTCTGGCTATGCCCAAATGGACGATATGCCTATGGAGCACAGAGCGGCTTAAGCGCTCAAGCCACATCTGTTGCCGTAGTTCAAGAGAAGCAGCAGATTCGTGGGCGACCCGCGGCTTGCCGATGGCTCGTGCATGGGGCGCCATGGGTTCATGTCTAGGCGTGATATTAGATGGCCACGTCTAGGCGTGACTATTGTGTGGGCTCAGCCAGGCCACTTGGAGTACCAGCTGTTGATCAGTTGGATATCCGCCCTAATTAGTCTGCTCGACCTGGAGCCCCTTTTCCGGCCTCTTACATTCCGGCCAGGGAACCACAGCGATTCCAGGTGCTTTGTGTCTATCCTCCTTAAGATATCGCAGGCTTAGTGGGTGCAGTGGTACCTACACTATGAGTTTGACTAAAACGTGTGTCTGCGGGGACAAACTGATCGCCCAGGTCAGGCTACACCGCACTTACTTAAACACACACTATTAGTGAAAACACTTGAAGAGTGTGTGATTTACGACAAGCGCAGCGCAATGGCCAGTCTTTTCAGGGGAATTGAATGCTTATTGATATATATAGGAAAGAAGGGTCTCCTCAATCAACCAGGTTGCAGAAGTAAAGGGGCCTATTAAATGTTCCCGAGTGAGAGCAGCTGCTGACGTGTCGTCGCCGAAAGGGACCAGGTGGTCATGCTCACACGTCTGGGAGTTGCCACCAATGCGGCCCCCCCTTACGCATGGCTGGACCTAACAAAGACGGAAAGTGTTGCTGTCGGACCAATTATTCGCCCGTCCTGTAAGACGGTCCATAACAGCACCTCCCTCACATTTTGGGTTCGCATTCTTTCCATGTTCTCTCTCAGCCTTCCCTCCTGAATCCTCCCTGTACCTTCTATCGACCGAGGGAGACCGGAACAATGGCATTGTCTACCCCATCTACATGGAATAATCTCGGCCTGGGAGTCGCGGCAGCCTACGCCTCCCTCGGAACCGCCTCATTGCTACGCCCGTCATTCGTTACCCAGCAGCTCGGTTTTCGCTCGTTGATCGGCAGCGCACCGGACGATGTGGCCGGCGTGTTGGCCTTTATAGGTGCGCGGGACCTGAGCTTCAGTATCGCCATTATTGCCCTGTCCCGCGCTGGGAGATACCGAGAGATGGGAACGGTCATCTCGAGTACGATGCTCTTCTGCGTTGTGGACTTGTATATCCTGTGGAGGAACGGGAAGCGCGCAGAGTGAGTAGTGGCGTTTGAGTATTAATTACATTATTGTCTCTCACAATAATGTGCTACAGGACATTACTAGCCAGTGCCATTGTTTCCGGAGCCGGGTTCGTGGGGGCGAAGCTCGCCGGGTTTGTCTAGATGACACATGCAATGGGACCATGAGCTCGAGATAAATATTTGCGAGGATTGGAAACCCTGGAATTCAGCTCGGGGAAGTGTTTTTTGATTCGGGCGTAAGAAGGTCTTCTCCGAACGCTGGGATCCTGCGTGAAAGTCTTTTGACAAGCGGGTCGGCCTGGGCCTAGTCGAATAGACAAAAGACTGCGTACGCGTGCGCGCGATTAAACAGCTTCAACGGAGTAACACAATGCACTGCCGCTATTTACCGTATGATGCAGCATAGACCTTTTCAGAATATACGATCTAGGCTTCATTTCTGACTACGTAAATATATGACCTGGTATTCGCTTCATGATAAGAAGTCTACCAGTCTCAACGTTCAAGAAGTTTCGTTCGAGCGCGCTACCCCGGAAATCTCTACAATACACCAATCGCATCCTCTCACATACTCACAGAGTAAGTATCAATATGACTACCCTCACCCCCCGCAAATCCCCTACTGCGCATCAGAGGACATCCTACCCGGTCCCATACCCGTCGAGGAAAAGATCATCGACGACGCAGTGGTGTTACGATGGACCCATACGGTAAATGCGGTCATTGTCAGGGAAAACTTCGTGGTCAGATTCGATAGCGAGGTGAAACTGGAGGAGGGTGTGAAGACCATGTTTGCGAAACAGGCAACAAAGGGTCTAGTGCCGACCATATACTCCATGTTCCGCGGGCATGGTGAGGACTTCACCATCATGGAGAGGATCCGGGGTGAGCCCTTGACGGGATTTGGTACAGCCTGGATGAAGCGAAGAAGCAGCACGTTTTCGAGCAGGTCGGCCCGGCAACCACATGACCGAGCTCCGCAGCATATCCACACCGGGGTATTCAGGCGGTGTCTGAGGCCAGCGCCGCATGGACTTATACCTGACCCTTCAGCGCAACAACGAATCGCGACTGGACGTGGGCCCCATACGGAGGGAAGACATGTGGGTCAACAAGTTTGTCTATTCGGTGGAGGCTTTTGTATTATGGGGAGCGTCCCCGAGCAGTGGATTGAGCCGCTCCTTGAGGCGGCCTCACAGGGCCGGCCGGCGGTGTTCACCGACGGCGACTTCCACAAGGGGAATGTCGAGCTGACCGGGAAGGGTGACGTCGTCCTCATTGACTGGAAATACTCCGGGTGGGCACCAGTCACTTGGGAACTGGCCCCTAAGCTGATCGGGAATTCTCCTGATGAGTAGGGTAACGCCATAGGTGGGCGCCGGGGCGGGGACATCGACGGGGTGAATGCCGTCGTTGGGATCGTTGAGTGGATGTTTTGCCCCACGGACATAACCGAGCTATGAGCAGGGATGAAGTTGTCTCATCGTCTGATAGAATCTTGTATCCTACTCTCACTGGTTCTTTCTCTTCCCTCTGGATTCGACGGGTGTCTCCTCTGCCTTTAGCTTTGTTTACTCTTTTTATCCTCTCGCAGCTTTTTCTACGTACAGCTACGTCGGTTTGGGTTTTGGTTATCCCCTCAATCGTGGGATAGGCTGTGACATGATTATTTAAGCGATGTACTTGTAGATTTGGCGTGCAACTACAGAGTACAAGACAGCGAGTTTGTGAGAGGAGTAATGGCCCGACGTAGGTCGCTTGAGAGACTATGGCTCAATTGGCGCTAGGTAATACAACCTGGATGTGTACTGGCAGCCAAGTGCCTCCTTCGGGATTAAATACCCACTTAATGTCGCTCAGCCGTCACTGATTAACGTACCGTTCCACAGAAATGTCTTCTGACGACTCAGAAGAACTGAATCATCATGCGCCCCTCGTCAACTTTCCCTGCCCTCATCAGGTCCAACATCTCGTTGACGTCTTCGAGCGCGAATTTCCGGCTGTTGATCTTTGGTCGAACGCCTTTCCGCATCGTAAAGTCCAAACACCGCTGCGTCCCTAGCTGACCCGGAACTTTGGCGCCGATGAGCCTGGGCGGAAATTAGCGGCTAAGTTCAAGGTTCGAGTTTTTGTGCTTACCTGGTGCATCGAGTGGCAAGAGCTAGTATGTTGATAGGAATCGGCTCATGAGCTAGGCCCACCGCGATGATGAGGCCCTCGGCGGCGACGATGCCTAGGCTCGTGGCGTAGGCAGGCGAAGCGCCGGATGTGACGATTGCCTTGTCAACCAGAAGTCCACCGTTCACCTCGGCAACACGTTGCTGCAGCACCTCCAGCGATAAGTCCTTCGTGTTGATAATCTCATCCGCTGCGCCTTCGTTCTTCGCAGCGAGCAATTGCTCGTCACGTACGTCAAGCGCAATCACGCGCGCTCCTAGCTGCTGCGCGTACTGAGCAGCCATGGCACCCAGGCCCCCGAGTCCGATAATCGCGATAGTTTCCCCCATTCTCAAATCAGCCCTTTCCAGAGCATCCCACACCGTTATCCCGGCGCAGAACACCGGCGCTAGGTCCGTCACTGACTCATTACTTTCATCGGCGGCCCGTTTCACAACGACTGCCGTCGCCGCGTCGACGACGGCATACTCCGCAAAATATCCCGAAACCGAAACTCCTTGGATGTTCATTTTGGTGCAGAACTGCGGGCCCGAGTTCTTGCAGTCGACACAGTTCAGGCAGGAGTCCTGCCAGAGCCCTGCGCCGATGGTGTCCCCGACATTGATACCGTAGGGCCCGGCGTCGGGGCCGAGGGACTCGACCACGGAGACGGCTTCGTGGCCGATCACTAGCGGAAAGACGGGGCCGAAAACACCAGAGACTGTGGTGAGGTCGGAGTGGCAGAGGCTGGCGGCCTTGACGCGGACGAGCAGCTGGCGGCCGGTGGGCTTGGGGATGGGCAGGTCTTGGATTTCGAGGGGCTTATTTGCCTGTCGGGTGTGAGACTAAAGGTGATTGTTATGATGACGGGTAGGAGGGGGATTACCTCGAGGCACACGGCTGCTTTCATTGTCCGAGTCATTGTCACGATAATCACTCTTGTCACTGTTTCACCAAAACAAATGTGTAGTCGGTTGGACAAAAGCAACAGAGCTTTGGCCTTTTATCCCCCTCTCTTGGCGCGATCGCGGATCAGCTGCCGAGGCGCATTGCGCGCACATGAGAAAGGCCTACCCCGCATTGTCGCATGTTCGCCCTTGTGTTCGGAAGAAGGGGCCCGATCGAGTGGGTGATCGGGAGTTGGCGTGGGGAAGCGGGGATGATCGCAGTGGGTCCGTTGTTGATGGCCGGTATCAAGCGGCAGGAAGGGCGAGTGTAGATGCCGGCAAGAATTCAATTGCAGGGCCGTTTGAATATTACAGAAAAGTCCGTGTGTCTCTGTTTGAGGTGCTGATTTTGGAATGTTTAGACCCGCCATTTTCAGAAGCCCAGAGCACTCCCGACAAATACATTTCCAGTAAGGCCGATACTTGTCAAAGTTCCCTGGACATGCGCAGATTCACGATAGCCACCGTCCCCGGACTTCCAGTTCCAGAGTGCCATGAAAGATTGAAATTTATCTACCAGACGCCAGACCTCTACTACCAGGTATCTGAGCCGTACAGACATACAGGGCTCTGCAGACTCCCGCACGTCCATGTAGATCCTACGTGAAGCGTACATGGTAGAGTCCCGGGAATGTCATCATACACCTTCTCTTCTTTGGTAACTCATACCCATTCTTGGTCTTGAGGGATAGAGAATGTAACTACCTTGCTTCTCCGATCATCATTGGGGCGTTTTCATCTGGTTTGTTGGTGCTGGGCGTTTGGTCCTGAATCACTGGTCCGTTCGTGGATGGGCTGTCCAGTACTGGCGTCGAGCTGAAGGCGCCATCTTAAAGCCCAGAGACGCATAGTTAGATGTCCAAAGATAGTAGCTTAGAATAAAGTAATACCTCTCGAAGCCAAGGTTGAAGTGCTGACACACCAAGAAAAACCGACCACAACCCTCTAGGCCGACACTCGGATTATGATTGTCGCCCTTTAAGACCAACGATGCTATGCAGGTTCACTTTTATTGTAGATGCATTCACCTACAGGAATATTGCCAATCACACTAATCTATCCCAATACTTGTCCATTCTGATTATGTCTGTTGATATTTCCCGATCAAACCCACCATGGCGGACGGTTCGGCCTTGATTCACCGTCATTTTTTATGTCAAAGATGATGATTCTAGCAATAAGCCAACACGGCCACGAGCACAAGTCGTGGTATTAAGACGGAATTGGCCCGTACCACCGTGTGGCTACGCCATCCAAAGGATCCGAGATTCCTCTTGGCACTCATTGGTTACATCTCTCTACAATACTTGAAAAGACGAGCATTATTGGCATACAGCATCAGAGCGTATCCTACATCTGGCCACAATCCAATAGCAATAGATGGACTAACGACTGTCATCTCACTGAGCGATGACAGTCGTCGTCTCAGTTGGTCAGCCGCGGCAGTCTTCCTCGCCGGGCCTGATGGACGTCATGTTGAGCACAGCAGCGTGTGTCGGTATTTTCGTCGAATTGACTACAGATAATCTGAAAGATTCTTGAGTGCGTAGTAGAGGCAGCGTGCCGGTCGGGAAAGGACCCTCTGGGCAGTGCTCTCTCTCTTAACCTGGCTGTGGAGACGGCACACTGGCCTGGAAAAATGTGGACCTTCATGTTTCCGCTGACAATGTCGACAATCAAGTGATATCACGGATTGTTTTTTCCCCTTTCCTCTCCCTTCTCTGGGCGCTCTGTTGTGGTTTCTCTGTAGGTTGTCCAGAGCCATCTCGTCGTCGGCTTTACCGTATTGTCCGTCCAATCTGGGCGCATTTCCGCCACCCTGAAAGTAATCCTGTCATCATTTGCCGCTAGGCTGCAGGGACCAGGTGACCAGAATCGGCTTAAGCTACATACTCGGTGGGGTTCACCCCCGGTTGAGCATGATCAGGCTGGGCCACTTACCGAGATACGACGGATACGGAAGTGGCTATGTCGGTTTTCCCTGAGGCTTTTTTCTTGAATGGCGCGTTCTACTCCACAACAGAAGCCCGCGCGTCCCGCCGTATCACATCCAAGGCCACGCCTCTTGTTCCGCCCCGCTTGGAGTGAGCAGGCTCTGGGCAAGCTTCTAGTCGTGAGAGGATATATACTGCGGCATTCTCCGGCCCTTAACCAGCAATGCGACTGCCCTTCTGTCATGGCCTCCCGTAGAATTCCAACTCCGACCAACGTCTCACCCGGCTCGTTCGTAACCATGCGTTCCTTGACGACGTTTCTGGCAGTCTCTGCCCTCCAATTCGCGCTCGGCGTCCTCGCTGACATCCATAAATGTAAATGCGTATGTAACACGCACATCAAATTGTCTAGGGGCCGTATATGCGACTAACACCAGTTTCGCAGTCACGCGAGGACTTCTGCTGGCCTAGCGCGGATGACTGGAATGACCTCAACACGACGGTTAACGGCCGCCTCATACAGTCACGCCCTCCCGCATCAGTCTGCTACGAGTCCGAACCGGACTTTGATCGCGATGCATGCGATGAGATCCTGGGGGAATGGCACCTATCGACTTACCACTCGGGAGATCCCATTAGCATCAGCTATCCACTGTGGGCGGACAACCCCTGCCCGCCCATCTTTGCGAACGGCACAAGCGTCGGCGGTGACCCTGATGCGGGAGGAAAGGGTTGTATGCTAGGGAAGTATCCCAGTTATGTTGTCAACGCCACTGGGCCAGATGACATAGCCGCTGCGGTACAATGGGCTGCGGAGCGGAACGTTAGGTTGAACGTCAAGAACACTGGCCACTCACACGTTGGGAGGTAAGTTTTTGGGATTCGTGATCCTGGATACATTTCCACTTTCGCGGCTGAGTTGCTGACGCCTTTTGTGACGTAGGAGTACGGCATACAGCAGCTTGTCGTGAGTATCAGTTAATTACAAGAAGCCACGACTAGAATACGACATGCTGATTGGGTCGTATAGGATATGGACACATAATATCCGTGGCATAGAATTTCACGAGGACTTCAGGTCCGAGTCTTGCCCTGCGGGTAATGGTAGCGTACCGCAAATGGCAGCCACCATCGCAGCCGGAGAGGCCGACGCGGATGTCTACAAGGCACTAGATGAGCACGGCGCCATCGTCGTTGCTGGTAGCAATCCTGTACGTTAACTGCCCCAGCTGTATCCTCCATATCCCATGTCTAACGCACGCCCCGTTTAGAGTGTCGGCGTCATGGGCTGGTTTACGGGTGGCGGCCACGGCCCACTCAGCTCCACCTATGGCATGGGATCCGACAACGTTCTAGAAGCCACGGTCGTGCTTATCAACGGCACAGTCGTCACGACCAACGCATGCAACTACCCGGACCTCTTCTATGCCATCCGCGGCGGTGGTGGCGGTACGTACGGCATCGTCACGTCGGTAGTTATGAAAGCGTACCCTTCACCCAAGACCACGAGCTGGTCGCTTTTCGTCACTCTCAATGATCCCACGAAGGAAGCGAAGTGGTGGGATCTGATGGCAGAGTATAGCAAGGAATTGAAAGGGTACAAGGACGGCGGCATCCAGGGGTACTACTACATGGTTGGCCCGCCCATTGCCCCCTCTCTGTCCTTAGCGGCGTTCTTCAACCTTTATGAAAAGCCTGATGGCACGGTTGACAAGCTCTTCGAGAACTTCAGGAAGCGTCTGGATGGGCTGAACGGCACCGTTGAGTACCTGTCGGATGAGAGCACCTTCGAGACGTTCCTCGAGTCTTACCGTGGGGACGTGGAGAACGAGCCAGTTGCGTCGAACATTGCCCTAGGAAGCTGGCTCCTCCCAGCCGAGGCATTTGAGGATATCGAAGCCGCTGCTAGAGTATTCCAAGAGGTGGGCCCGACTTTGAACTCAAACAAAGTATGTCCATGACTCAAGAGTCTCTGCGGAGGTAATAGAAGGGCTAACCGGACATAAGACGACCGGCTACTCGATCATCGGCCACTTGATCGCCAATTCGGAAAACCGCGACCTTGAGACAGCCCTGAACCCGGCATGGCGCGACACGGTGACTCACCTCGTCGTGGCTGGCGGACTGCCAGATGGGGCGTCAGGTGAAGAGATACAGGCTGCACGCGACGATGTCACTTACAGACGCGTGCCGGCGCTCAAGAAGCTTGCACCTAACAGTGGGGCGTACTTTAACGAGGTAAGCCTTCTCTCTCTGCCCTGGTTCCTTCCGGACCCTGGCTGACGTTGGCGCAGATGGACGCTTTCGAGCCGGATTGGCAGCGTGCCGCGTTTGGAGAGAATTACTCCCGCCTGAGGGACATCAAAGATATGTACGACCCCGATGGCGTGCTGTGGTGTCGTGGGTGCGTCGGGAGCGAGAACTGGATTGAGGATGACGAGGGGAAGCTGTGCCGGGCTGGGGAAGAATTGTAAGGTAGAGTTTGTGGTGCGTCGCCACCAGGCTCCAAGACTATGAACAGTGAGGTCGTAGCATCTGACACGGGTTAAGTATCGCACCTCTACCTATGGGGATTGAATGAAAGCAACAGAGCCAGCGAGATGTTTAATTCGATTCATGGAATTTGGCTTCCAATTGTGGTCACCTGCTTGTAGGTTGCTGCTTTCCAGGCGCTAGGAAACTGCCGCCTGGCGGAGACCATCGCGTTTTCCTGCTATTGTTACATCTCTGCATATACAAACAGGCCGATCATTCTTCCTCCCTTTCAAATGCCTTCGCGGACATGCTGACGCGTTCTGTCTTTCGCAAACATGGACAGCATCCGTATCTGCTAAACCAGGTGGGCGACGGGCGGACCAGCATCTCCAGAGCGCGCTCCCCTCTCGCTTTCTGCCTTGAGATCCGGCTCCGCATTTCACGCTGGCGTTGGAGCTGTAATACACAGCCTGGAAGATAAATGCTTCTGACGGAGGGATTATAACGGAGAGCCGGATGCGGGGGGGTGTCGAAAGAATCGGTCGAGCACGCCCAGTCTAGCAATTCTGATAGCAGCGAGGACACTGATAATTACTAGCTCAGGAGTATGAGCAACGGCAGCGGTAAGTTCAGGGGAAGATGAACCTGTAGAATCTGCGGAGGACGGAAGTCTCCCATTTCTCTCCTAGGATCTCGACAGCGACGGGAGCGACGATGACTCTTCCTATGGAGACACTACTTGGCCTACTCGTTCTTTGAGGCAGCATAATCGCGCCTAGACCAACCCATACAGGGTCGGCTTGAAAACGAAAAGCGCTGTTCTTCTTCAGACGTCGCCGGATATACCTAGAGCCCACACACGGAGACTCCATTTCCATATTCGATCTCCGCCTCAACGACGCATCGAGCCCAAGGCCGCCTGAAACCAGCGCTGTCTATACATGGGCGAAGGACTTCTACCTCCAGTTTATTCCGACATAAAGCTTTCCCTGCGCACATATTTGTCGACCAGAGGCGAATCCTCGACTCGCACTGCCTGAAATTCGTCTACCGAAGGAACCTCTTCTGCAATCTCGTCTCGATCGCCTTCGCATAGACGCTACACCAGATTACGGCTTCTCCGTACCAATTAGACCGGTTCCCCTCTGGGATCAAGAGCAACTCTTGTAGGAGGTCATGGAGGCTTCCCGAACGGTTTCGACCGCGGGCCGCATTCCCGATACCCCCAGACATGGAGTGGCTCCTGCCGGTCAAGTGGAACAGAAAGGGCTGGGTCATCGTATTCCATTGTATGCCCCGCCCTCAGACCCTCACTCATCTGGTTAGTCTAGTAGTCCCAGCGCTGGCCGAAAGCTACGTCCGAGACTTTTGCGCCCAATAGCCAGCCAAGCATAGATTCAATGTCAATAGCTATGGGCGTCATCGCCGCTTCCACGCCCGC
This sequence comes from Microascus cirrosus, assembly GCA_030271035.1. Lineage (NCBI taxonomy): Eukaryota > Fungi > Ascomycota > Sordariomycetes > Microascales > Microascaceae > Microascus > Microascus cirrosus. Next base: position 24,186 of record JAMBUN010000144.1, read on the forward strand.
GACACAGGTTGTGAAAATCCTCTCTGAGATATGCGACGACTGGGGACCGCTGCCTAGTCGTGTCCATGGACTTAACAATGAAGTCTAGGGTTTTAGCGTCGTGCTACACCAAGTCGCCTTGGACGCCAAAAAAACGAACCGTTTTTCCTTATGGGGCGGTCATAGAGAAGAGACGTTGTCTAGCCACCTGGGCCGTGCGAGATGGCGTTGCTAAAGTAAATGGAGTCCTGGAAAGGCTTTCCTGACCACTATAGGCGGGTACTTTGTTGGCTGGATGACACATCAGATATGCCTGCAGTAGCGTTTGAAGACCCTTTCTCTGTCATAAGGAAGGAGACTGGGCAGCGCCCCGTCGCTGATCTAGAAAGTGGCATTTGAATCTCCTGTAGGTCTCTAGAGATTTTTGGAAGAAGATGCCAACTGGGATACGTTAGTCTTTGAAGGCGCAAGAGATGCCTTCGATTCTTCTCTCCTCGAGGATGTTACCTTTACTCGATGACTAGGCTAACAGTGACTCCGAGGTATGCGCCGTTTGGTTCGAACAGGGAGTATTATTGAGGGGTATTGATTATTCCTGCAGCTTGGGGTCCCTCAGGCATTATTTTCGCGCAAGATTCTTAATAAGAGAGACGAAGGGACAAAGCGTAAAGCCAGGGCGCTCTATACCTGGGATCCAGGACCATACCAATCTGTTTTACCGCTCTCGGAAAGCCCCCGAATGGGCTATGTTTGAAGGAATGATACCCACCTGCTAAAAGGGAAATGCTCTCCGAGTATTTGAGCTTCGAATGGCAAATGGGTGAAGGGACAACAGTGCTTTTCTTCTGTCTCCATTGTGGCAAATATACTAATATGGATGATGGAAAGGATCCGTGCCTCTGTCCGCCGAAGCAGATTTCGGATTCATCCCGGCTCTGCTGCTGTGGGCCGTTTATGTACCAGTCAGTTGTTTCCCGCGACGATGAATCGCTATCCCCTGCGGACTCGGTGTAATTGATTTGTTTCCGCGGGTGAGGTGTAGCCTCCCGCCCTTGAGCGTCGGAAAGCCCTTTGGGTCTCCTGTCGGGTTCACTAAAACAGTCTACTTCGTGGCCCAGCCGTACTTCCGCACACCACGTTTCCATCAACGAAGAGGTTCCGGGCCCGCTTCTAGAACGTTTAAAACACAGACGCGTCTTTTGATATCATCATCAAGTCGGTACGGGTAAGACGCGCAGTTGTTTCACAGTCTCACTGCCTAATGACGGAGGCAAGAGCCTGGGGAACCCGATTCCTATTCCGGGAACTGACATAGATCAAAGGTACCGCCGTCCTATTCCATGATCACAAGATTGGTTAGAGAGAATTTGTACCACTGAGGCAGCCACCATGCAATGCCTCTATGATGCACAATATAATAGGGCCCATGGAAGATGATAAATGGGCCACCCACGCTGAGACACAAGGAGTCATGGCCAGACATAGCCTTTTGGCCGAACTATGTCTTTATTACGTATGGAAAATTGTACATCGACCGCTATAAACTGATGATTAAGATAAAGAGCATTTGTAAGATAGAGGTGAAAGGCCGGGTCCAAGACTCGGATACTCTATATGAGGGAGCCCAGGCCACGACGACGTAGTACAGCCGGCTTGGTAGGCCTCCGAGGAGTCGCAAGGTGCCGCCATAATAGCCGAAGGTAGAAGAAGAAAGTCTGTGAAAGTAATGGAATCTCAGTTAACAAAGGCACTATCTTTTTTCCCTCTACAGTTCCTAAGAATATCATGGACGGATAACACCGCCACCACTCCTTCGCACAGTTGTAATGTCGAGAGAACGAGTCCTACCACGGGTACGACGTTGATTTTATAAGGTCAAGCTGACCTAGTCTGATTACTATGCCAAAGAGAAATGGGATGCAGACAGGGATTCATCTTCCACACATTCCAGATATACAGTGTATGCGTGTTCGAGGATGATATCTCATTAGCTCGGTGGCAAGGTTCCTGAGCGAGGCATGTTCTACCACCCCTTGCGATCAAAGGCTCTGGTTCCAAGGCATAGGAATACATGCGATAGGTGCAACCGGAAAACATTGTTTGGCTGCCCTGAAGGAGGAAACTTGACCATGGTTGGGCATCGGATTAGCCGTGATCTACAGGAAGATCTCTGGTATAAGACGCTCAATAACGTTGTGTGATTGGCCTAGCTGTACACCCACCCATGGAAATTTCTCGCCAAAGACAGCATCACAATATATCCCAATTTGGACTTCATCCGGCGACTGGCCCGGGCAGAGCCCGCGTCCCGCCCAAAAGAACGCAGTTCCTCTTGGCGCCCCGTGAACAGCGACAGCTCCCCCTATAAGTAGGCACTCGGCGAATATCTCGGTACTTGATATGAATATGTAACGTAGCGGGGCCACGGGGCCGCTGCCATGTCGGCAGATTCCACTTTCTTCCGCCCTCTCCCGCGAGGGCGACGCACCGACAGCCCCGCATTTTAATATCCCGTGATAGATGAAGATAGATGAGGAAGAATGATTAGATGACGCACGGAGCCAGTCGGCAAAGGCGCACGCGCTTCAGCCGGCAGAACGGCAAGTTGTCCGGAGCCAAGGTTTCGGGAGATATGGGGCAGTCCACATGACATTTACAGGCCTGTAGTTGAAGAAAAGGGGAAGTCCTATATATGGGTCTAGAAGAATCCGATAGCCCCCTTCCAGGCACCACGTCTTTCGACCCTTCTGGTTCTCGCGTGAGCTAACCATAGAATAGCCGAAAATCGTCTCTTAGCCCTTGTTCTGCATTTTGCTCGCCCGTCATGAAGATCCCAACTCTGCTCCTAGGCCTCGTGGCCCAGTCCGAGGCGGCCCTCCGCTTTGGCTGCTCGACGCTGACCATCCAACGCCTCGATCCCCTGGTCGAGCCCGGCGCGGCGCCTTCCGCCCACCTGCACCAGATCGTGGGCGGCAACGCCTTCAACGTCACCATGGAGGGCGACATCGGCGAGCAGGGCACCTGCACGACGTGCACCTTCTCTGAGGACTTCTCCAACTACTGGACGGCCACCATGTTCTTCAAGCACGAGAACGGGTCGTACCACCAGGTGCCCATCATGCAGAACACGGCGCTGCCGAACGGCATCAACGGCGGCATGACGGTGTACTACACCCAGCAGGACTTCTTCAACAACGGGAACCAGAAGATCACGGCATTCCCGCCGGTACGTGCATCTGTGGTTACGGGGAAGGGATAGAAACACTAACTTGATGCAGGGCTTCCGTATGGTCGTCGGCAACCCCGGTATCTCGAGCGAGGGCGACGCCCAGTCCAACCCGAGCTACCCCGGACTCAAGTTCGTCTGTCTGCAGAACAAGGGGACTCGCTTCCCTGAGCTCGACAGCATCCCCCAGGAGCCATGTGTTGGTGGAATCATGACCGTCCACCACTTCCCTGCGTAAGTGCACTCCTTTCAGGTTCCTGTCTGCAACACATGCTGATCGCTCGACTCCAGCTGCTGGGACGGTGTCACCCTCGACCCCCCGGACCACCAGTCCCACATGTTCGACACCCAAGTCGGCGCCTTCCAGCCCGCCGGCGCCTGTCCCGAGTCGCACCCGGTCCGCGTTCCGCAAGTGGCCTACGAGACGCTCTGGGACACCACGATATTCAACGGCCAGCCCGGAAGCTTCGTGCTGAGCTACAGCGACGAGCACGGGTACGGCACGCACGCGGACTACGTGTTCGGGTGGAAGGGCGACTCGCTTCAAAGGGCCATGGACTCGAACTGCATGTTCAACGCCTGTGAGAACGGGAACCCGCTGCTCTCCCAGGGCGTGCAGGAGATGAATGCCTGCACTGTTGATACCATGGTGGAGGAGAACCTTGACGGCTGTGAGTGTTCCTTTGCCGCGTGGGTTGTGTACTAAACAAAGGTTTCCGGACTAACAACTGCTTTTAGGGCTCACGAGCATGCCTGGACAGGACAGCATGATAATGTAAGGAGATAAATATCCTCTGGCCCTGTCGGATGGTGATTGCGCGTAATGGTGTAGCCTATAAATTGCCTGTCAGAGACATCGTTTTCTCTTTCTTATATTGGCCCTAAATGCGCCGAGTCCGAGATTCTGGACTATATTTGGAAGGCTCATTTTTTGTACATCTATATACCGATGCCTTTGGTGCGGCTTCATTGTGCTCTCGTAGTATTTGTGAGCAGGTGCTTCTCTGGCATGTGATTTTGGGAGATGTTCTTTAATATGTAAGAGAGATATCTAAATGTTGAGAATGTTGATTGGGCGAAATAGTTGACAGGGGGTTGTCGTGGGTGAACATGTTAAACTAGCAATGGCAGTACAAGCCGCAGCGTTATTAGACGATGCTGGACACTTTATGGCTGAAAGGATGGACCAGGGTGCGCGATAGCAGTGTCGAGGTGTCAGCCTGACCGAGACCAGATCTAAGAGGAGCGATGCCGATATAATGAAATTTCCTGTCAGGCGTAGGGATCGGATTTCCTGTTGGAGCGGCCGCCGTGGCGAGTGGAGAGTGACCCGGTAGAATGCCGCTCGCCCTTCTAGAGACTTCTGCACGTGCCCCTAATCGGGAAGGAGGCCAGCCGCTTCGGATCCACCCCCTCGCAACGAGCCAGGAACGACACATGCAGCGGGGCAGACCTTCGCATCCTTCATGTCTTGTTACATAATTAGCCTCACAGAACACGAGCTTGACGGGTAATCCTCGGGAAAGACATCAATTCACGACCAATCGGATGTGGACCAGATGTTGCCAAGACGTATGGCGTAGCAGAACGTTGCTGCAAGTCTATCGCCTCGGCGCCCAAACGGCATCCGGTGGGGCAGGAGAATATCAGTGAAGGACACATGGCCAGAGGAGATATAAAATATACTCCATCTCCTTCCTCATCTGGTTTCCCCGCTGATAGACCTTCCCCGCCACCCTGCCGCGCGAATCATCCTCACCATGGCGAGCACCGAAAAGGACCAGAACGTTATCGCGTTCGCCAAGACGTTAGAGAATGTACCCTGGTGCGAGGACTACGAGAAGATGATCTCGAGCATGTTGTACGACGCCCAGGTCCCGGAACTCAAGGACGGCCGCTTCCGCGCCCGACGCCTAATGCACAAGTTCAACACCCACTTCCCAGACGACGCTACCCTCGAGTCCCTCTCTGCCGACCGGCTCGCCATTCTGAAGGAGGTCTTGGGGCACATTGAGGGGGAGATTGAGATTGAGCCGCCTTTTCATGTAGACTATGGCTGCAACATTTCCGTCGGGGACCGCTTCTACGCAAATTTCGGGTATGTTGCACGACCCTTCCTTCCATTGTCAGGACGTCTTTGTGAGCATCAATGCTAATGGGGCCTGGAAAGCCTTACGATACTGGACTGCGGGATGGTTAAGATTGGCTCGCGCGTCATGTGCGCAAACAACGTATCTATACTCGCCGCCACGCATGAGACGGGGGTTCAGTCCCGTAGGGATAACATCGAGTACGCCAAGCCCGTCGAGATTGGCGATGATTGCTGGATCGGCGCGAATGTGAGCATTATGCCAGGTGTCAAGATCGGCAAAGGGTGCACGATTGGGACTGGGAGCGTTGTGACGAGGGATATTCCGGACTTCTCGGTTGCCATCGGGTCGCCAGCAAGGGTTGTGAAGAAGGTCGAGCCGGTTCCGGATGCGTAGGTCATGGTTGGCGAACCAGCGTGGAAGGGTTATGGACTCTCTCCTCTGCGGATTATTAAGGCTTATTGAACTGGGGAAATAGATCGGATATAGTGTTAAGCATACGGAGCGTTGTTACGTCTGTTATTTCGTCTATGATAATGAAGAAAAAAGCTCGGGGGAATCTCACGTCTCTATCCTAGTGTCTCACGCCGCTGTACACTACCACACTAGATGTTAGGTTCCGCTTCGTGTCTGGTTGTGCTTTAGAAGAATTCGCCTCGCAAAGGATCGTTGGATAGTTGTGGCGAGGCTCTGACTTAAAGAAGAGCTGAATATAGTTAAATATATAGGTTGATACCGGATTGGAGATTCAAATATATGGACCTTGATAAACCCTAGGCCTATAGGGCTTTAATCGCTATAACAGGTTTTCACACTGCACAGCAAGCCATGGTGACGTGAATCCCACATCGATGCTTACCACGCAACGGGCAGTTTCTGAATGCCAACATCCCGGCTCAACGGCGTGAACTCCACTTCCTCAATCGGAACAGCGAGCCTCAGATTAGGAAGGCGTTGGAACAGCGTGCCTACAGTTGTTGTTAACTCTCGACTCCGGTTTATCCACGTCTGCGATCAGAGGCTTCCAGCTCGTTGAAGCAGATTAGGGATTACTTACTGAAAACAGCCTCGAGCTCTGCCTTCGATAGAGTCTCGGCTATGCAGCGATGCGGACCGTAGCCGAAGCCTAGGCCGTCCTTCTTAAACTCACGGTGCATATCGAAGATGTCCGGGTTGGGGAAGACGTCCTCGTCGCGATTGGCGGACTGGTTGGAGGCGATGATCCCCTCACCGGCCTTGATGTGCTATTGACTGCGTCAGTAGACCGATAAATCATGGAAGGGATCCGCGTCTTTGTCGGTGGGAGCGTGGAGAGCGTACCTTTCCGCCAAGCTCAATGTCCTCCTTTGCAACACGCTTCATGGCCATAGCGGAGGCGGTGTGAAACCGACACAGCTCCTCCACGAACTTCGACGCAAGTTTGGGATTCTCAATAAGCTCCTTCTTCTGATGCGGGTGCCTCAGGAGCTCAAGAACGCCGAGGTTGATCATGTTAACCATGGTCGCATTGCCTGCTACAAGTAACAAGAATGCGATCTGCACGGCGTCCGACTTCTCGATAACTCCTTTGTTGACCTGCTCCACAGCCAGCTTGCTGATGAGGTCATCCTTGGGCTCGGCGCTGCGAGCATCAACCAGGCTGCCGAGATAGCGGAGGAGCTCGCTATCGGAAATTTTAGTACGTCCATTTGAGAGAAACAGGGGGTTCGTACTCATTCGCCGATTGTGCCTCGAGGGCTGTGGAGCTGCCGTTTGTGCGGATGGCATTCTGGGTTGTTAAGTACTCAAGGTCCTCGAACGGAACCCCAAGGATGGTGTAGATGATCTAGCCAAGTCAGCATATTTTTATCTTCCGCGCGTCAACTTATAATAGCGTACATATGAAGGAACGGGAAGAGAAAACTTCTCAACGAGGTCGACCGGCTTACTACAACCGCCCTCGATCATGGAAGTCAGGAGGTTGTCGACAGTTTTCTGGATGTACGGCTTGAGCGTCTCTACGTGCGGCTTTTGAAAGATTGGCTCGACCATGCCCCTGTTCTCGTCAGTGTCTTGGGTTATTCGAGGCCTCCCTGTGGTTCACACCTTTGCTGCGTGTGTTCCGGAGGATCCATGTCCACGAAGGTCGGCTTGTTCTTCGCGGCTGCCGCGCCGCCGGCCGAGAGCTCCGGGAATCCCGCCCTCGTCCGTTGCTAATTCCGATCAGATACTACCCCTATCTCCGGGATCAATAGGCCCTTGATTAATTAAATTGACTTCCCGTCTTACCTTGGACAGCCTCTGATCCTTGGAGACGCTACACACGTCGTCGTACTTCGTGACGAGCCACGCCAGCTCCCCATTCCAGAGTTTAACACGCGATACTGGATCCGTCTTTCGGAGGCGCGCAAATTCAGCAGGCGGCTCGAGGCCTGAGGCCCGCGAGAAGGGAAACGATGGAGCATCTGCCTGCGCCATTGTTGCGAGGAGGCGGGGTTTTAAGATGGCCTGTATCGGCGACTTGATGATGACCGTTGCTGGCTTAATATTGGCCAAAATGTGGTTTTGTGCAATGCGATTCATCGTGACGGCTCCGACAGAGCTATGCTGGTGAGTATTCAACGGGATTTATAGGCGGAGTCCGGGGTCATGCGACTGCTGTGGATTTCATTTATATAGTAGCATAAGACATAATGCACCTTAGAGCGGTCGTGCGACGAGGGTGGTGCATCAACACGCAGTATCCAAGTTAAACCACATCCCCCGATTCGCCCGCATTTTGCCAACGCTTGATCTCTCCACGGGCGAACCTATTCTTGCGGCCCGCCTGTACGTGCCGCGGAGAAGGGGCACACCAATCACTAATCATCCGATTCATCTCCTGACAATGACCTCGCCATTACGCCCTATGTCGACACCGGTCGCCGCCGCCCGAGTCGCGAGGCGTTCGGTACGCCGTACCCGCGGAGATGCGAATAATGCCGGCGCGCGAAATACGGACATTATGAATCAGGGCTCCATTATTGGCTGTGGGGGTAAGATGTGATGGCACGGGCGGTTCCGGGTGGAGGGCAGGCATGCGCGATATCGATTTACTTGCCGTGAATAAGTCAAAGCGCCGACGCTTGCTTTTTGGCCCCGGTGCGACTCGAAGCTCGGAGAAGACTCGGGGTACACTTGAATACGTGCTGGTGCAGCTCCGGGGTATCGTGACCGAGGATGTGGGACGACTTCGTTTTCACACATGCTTGGAATATTGTGGGACCAATCTAAAGGCACGGGGTGGTCTGAGAGGCAGGAAGCCGCAATCCGCCGCTTCCGACATTGGCGATATGTAGCAACGGGCGACTGCTGGAAGCAAATGGCTGCTGATAAAATGTTAATTGTCAAATTATACCCCAGATACCACTACAGTAACCGAACAAAATCATATCTCCGTGGACATACTGTCAGGTCTTGACCCTCTCAATCGACGTATGCTGTTCTGAGCTGCCAACACCCAACCCTGGTTCGATGCACGCGCCACATTCAAGGGTGTAATCTGCAAAAAGTGATATTATTTCTCGAAATTAGAAGGGTCGAGTGGTTGACGTGCTGCTCCTATTCCACATCAAGATTCCACGCCAAATAAAAGCCATTCCATCCGGCTGCATAAAAGCGTGCTCCAAGTCTCAAAGTGTTTTCCCCTGCGCCAAAATCTCGACGAACTGCCTAATCTTTCGCTCTTTCGTCTCCGCCTTCTTTGCCGTCGCAATCCGGTGGAGAAAAGGATACCGCTGCGACTTGGAAAGCGTCTCGAAGAATCGCCTGGCCTCCATGTTCTCATCCAGGGCTGATTGAAACTCGGGCGTTACCTCAATAGTCTTGGACCCGGCGTAAGCCCGCTCCCACCGCCCATCGGCCTGGGCTGCGTCGACTTCCGCCAGGCCCGCGGGCCGCATCCGCCCCGAGGCTGTGAGTGTCGCGACCTTGTCGACGTTGCGCTTCGACCAGATGCTACCTTTGCGCCGCGGGGTGAAGCGCTGCAAGAATGAGGAGTCGTCATGGGACTTGCGCTGTCCATCAATCCAGCCATAGCAGAGAGCGGCGTTAACGGCATCGTCGTACGTGACAGACGGAGTGTCGGAGGTTTTCTTGCTAATACGGAGCCAGATCCCTGGAGTTGAAGAGGCATGATTCAATTCCAGCCAGGATTCAAAGGCACTGGAGTCCTTGAAGTAGAGAAGGTCGTTGGAGGAGCTGGGTGCTTTCGCAGCGGTGTTCACGGGCGTCTTCTCACGCTCTGGGGCCAGTCTAGGGGCCGCTGGCCTTGGTGCCGTGTCCTTGATGCCTTTTGCGAGTTTCGCGGATGATCTTGTAAGCCGAGGCATACCTGCGGCATTGAAGAATTGATATTTGGACTGAGAAGGACCGATCTGACGATAGATGGCAAGATTGAACGGCTTATGAAACGGCTTGTTTGCCGTATCCGTGAAGTTCAGCTTCTCGTCATTTAATTATCCGGGCAGGATCACTGGACTGCCAAGCAGCCCATGTACCCGCTTATTGCATGGCGAGCTTCAAGTGCATATACACTGACGAACGAGGGCGGCCCAAACAAAAACGGATTGGTACAAGCGCACGAATCCAACTGCCTATGGCATGGAGAGTACCTTGCGATTACAACACTTTTTAGTCCGTTTATATCGCGCGGATCACAGGAAGGCATATTTAGGACGCTCAGTCTGAGAACGTCGAAGCACAAGGTAGTGTAGTCTTATTGGCATGAAAGCATCGTGCTGTCGCTCCGTAGACACTATCAACCATTTCGCGCCGGCCAGCCGGGAAAGAGATCTCTTCATTAATGTACAACCCGGTCTAACCGAGACTTTCAGGAGCTATGACTGGGATACCTTTCTGATGGTGTTTCCGTGTCTAGAGCAAAGTATAAGCATCAGATCCCGATGTTTAGACCAGAGGGGTTGGACAAGACGTACCAAATACCGCTCTGGACACCGAATCTGCGGAGTGTAGGAATTCCTCCAACCCCTCTGCTTCGGTAAGCAGTTCCCGGCCCTTGTGGAGCTCCTCCTGCAGCTGTCGGTTACGAATCACCTCGGTCATGTATCGTTCCACCCAAATATCGATACACGCCTTGAAAGATTCGGCGTCCGATTTGACCCTCCCCAAACCGGAGTTTGGCTCACTAACATCGTGGCCTATATTCTGCGGCTTTGGATGGGGTTTGGGTTCCTCGTCGTAGAGAGGTCTGGTTGGCGGCATCGTGACGGCAGTGCTCGGAGAGGGACAGGGCGTGAAGTTGCCCGCTGTGTCCCGGGGGCTTGGGGATGGAGAGCTTTGGGACATATTGTTGGGCGCTGGCGTGCGATTGGACCTTGATGTAACGACGGTAGTGTCGATTCGGGCGATGGGGAGCCGTCTCCCTGGTCCAGAGGTGATGAACCACCTGGGTGATAGGAGAGGGGAGGGACCCTGCCAAGTACGTTCCATGCGATAGATAGCCTCCATGGTTTTAGCTCCAGGCTTTGGGGGAATTATATAGGAGAGCAATGTAGCTGAGGATGCACTGCTGGATGAAAGTTATGATGCTCGCCTGCCGGACGACTCCCCTCCTTATATCATGACTTAATCCCTCTCGTCAATGCCCTCCCCCTTCAAGGGCCTCCTGCATGAGGACTTGCCTGTTGCCTCGCCAGTTATCGTAACATGTCCCCAAAGGTGCAAGTTTTAAATGCATGCTCTCATTCATTCCAAGTTGGCCGTCCTGATCTTATTGGCGAAGGTGTCGTGTTACCCCAGATCATCCAGGTTCTGCGGACCATCACGAAAGCCAATTGGAAGGCACTTAAGCCACCGAACTTTTAGATATGGGAGCCTGCTCAAGGCAGCGGTTGGAACATTCAGTCCAGGTGCGTATTCCATGCTTACAGTGCGCTGCCGGTATCCGTTCATGCTTGACTAGCTCTCATCTACCAGGATGAACTGCCTTTCTTCGGGTGAAGCAGACGTTGCTAGCTGATTATGCATAAAATCCCGAATATTTAGCGTGCGAAATAACAATTATCCTAGCTCAAACCCTTCTGGAATGTCTTTGAACGGAAGTTGTTGGCATGGTTTATTCGCATGGTGCTGGTTTTTGCATATAAGAGCTGTGGGGCAATTGTCAATCCCACAGCAGCTAACTGCATGGCCAGTTGTCTTACGCCACCTGCACTGATGCCCAACATTCATCCAGGCAGAACCATTACCACAACAAGTCCAGTACTTGCAAACTCCTCCTTGCACAGGTAGTGTCCTCCAGTAAGGCACGTTGGAGCCAGTGGGAAATTCCGCGTCTTAGGCTCACGGTCGGTTTCCTGTAGAGTCGGGAAACGACTCTCTTCCATCACGCGCTTGAACTGGCTTCCGGTCAAATCGACGCTTTGAAAATGTATTCGCGGATTATGATCTGACTCAAGCCGTAAAGGAGCTGGCTTCCCATTGTGCAGGGTTCGCTCTTTTCTTGCATTTCACAGAACTATGCTAAATGGTAGCTCTCTCTCTCAACACGGAATTGCAGCCTACTTGGCCATCTGTACAGGTAGAAGCACGTAGTTACCAATAGTCCTAGGCTATATAACCTCGGGATATTCGGTCTATTCAATAAAAAGCACAGCATTTCATCTGCACCCAACATAGTGCTGGTAAAGACCTTCAGAATAGAAACCCGTGATAGGAATAAGGCTGGGCTCTTCCAACAGATATATAACTAGCTCCACACTGCATGCTTTAGCGTCCGGTAGCATGTAACGTTGGTAAAAGTCGGAGACATGAGGTGACAAACCGGCCAAGTATGTCATGTTGGGGACATTTACGAGGGACAAGTTGGTTTAGCATAAAATCTCGGGGAACTTGTAAGCATGGGGCGTCCCATTTTCAGTCCTGCTTTTATCTGGGAACCGTGATGCATTCTCTGCTTAACTGACGAGAGCTACCAAACAATATTGCCTGCATGGATCGGTTTCACAGTGTGTAAGGAGATGCACGACATGGTGACGTAGAGCCATCTCGTCTCCCAATCTCCTGACGTAGCCGAGAGCCGCCAAATTTTATATGAAGGCTCTCACTCTCCAAAGTGCGTCTTGCTATTTTCTATTTTCTGCAGCGATTAAGCCAGACAAAATGGAGCACACGAGAAGGAATAAGGATACCCCCGGTGAGGAGCTCTCCACGACAAATAAAGTGCTAACTGCAGGCGCCTCAGTCGTACAGGTACGCATCCCTCCCTCGCCTTGAACGTATATAGATACTTATACCGTTTTAGAGCTTTGCGCCGGTCAAGAACATTTGCGCTCATCTGAATGCCTTTCACGCATACGCGTCCGACCCGAAGAGGTTCGTAGAGGTACGTTGACTTACGCCCCTTCCAGTGGACAAGACCATCTTGCTCAGGAGGACTAATCGGCGATTCCCAGGCGAACCATTACTGCTCCCATCTCAACGACGGTAAGCTAGTCCGGTTAACCCCTGCGACCCTACGATGCTAAGCTCATAACAGAGGTACGACAGTGTATTCTCTACGATAGCGCGGATTCCAACGCTCGGATTCTCGGCATTGAATATATGATTACTCGAAAGCTTTACGAGACTCTACCGCAGGAGGAGCGGAAGTACTGGCACAGCCATGTCTTCGAGGTTAAGTCGGGCATGCTTGTGATGCCACAAGCAATCCTCCCTGAAGCGGCATGGGAGGCGGCGGAGAATAAGGAGATGGAACAAGTAGTGGAATTGTACGGCAAAGTGTACCATCTGTGGCAGGTCGACCGCGGGGACAAGCTCCCGATGGGCGAGCCGCAGTTGATGACGAGTTATACGGAGGATGGGCAGTTGGACTTCGAGGAGGTTAAGAAGAGAGATAAAAGGTTAGGGATAGATTATGAGATGAAGAAGGAGGGGAGAAAGTACATCAAGAATCCAGAGATTCATCCAGGTAAGTGTTTGAGTTGTCCCGCTCATGGGCTGGTGCTAACTGGAGACTGCAGATGCGGACCAGACATGGAAGAAATAAGATGGCATCTGGAACCAATTGCAGGCGTGTTTTGGATCATCGAACAAGCCGGGTCCCATCACCAAGACTGATTCCATAGATTCTCACAGTATACGTCGAACGCCGTGCAACTTCAACTTCAGGGGCATTCGTATGCGTTATGTGATGCACCAGCCTAGATTGTTCCTTATCCTTACGTTCTCACACTCGGCTTACTACCAGGAAGGATCTCTGCTGCGCTGTCTTTATCCATTTACGATTCAGACTCCCAATCATTAATATCCAGGTACCTCTTGATGTAAAATCGCAGACCCATAACAGCAAGGTGCTTCCCACACAGAACGCCGCGGAAGGGGGAAATCCAGCCTCATATACTGACGCGCCGCTCACGCGCCACATCCAAAATCTTCCGCAGTGCATCTCAAGGCCCGGTCGTGGCTTCAACCCGGTAGTCCAGTCCTATATCCGCACTCACAGACACTACACGTCTTACACTCCCACAGCATCTCCGTCTTGGCCACATAAAGAATCCGCTTCGCTCCACGCCGCTCCGGATGCACCCAGTCACCCCCAGCACCAGCCGCCGCCAAGGCGCCAGTCCTCAGGAGTGGTGTGTGTTCGGAGCTATGCCTCACGTCCGTCCGATAGCTGCCCTTCCCGTCGACACCGGGCCATCGGACCGGCCTGGACGACAGATCCGGTGGCTCGCTCAAGAAGCAGCCTTGCGTGCAGCCGCCGTCGTCCGCGACAGCAATGGTAAGGCTCGAGCGGGAAAAGATGGAGTCGATCTGCGCGGCATGTGCCCTCCAGTCGGTCTCGTCGTCCTGAATGATGCAGAGCGAGTCAACCCACAAGTAGCGGATGCCGAGCTTGCGGAAGAGGAGGATGCCATTCTGCAATGACCTTGGGAGATCTGGCAGCGCGATTCCACTTTTGTGGCTGTTCAGCGTGGCTAGGGTGGTGTTGAGGGTTTCACCGGACGGCCAGCAATGGCTGAGTGTTCCGAAGTGGCCCGTCTTGGACGGTGTTTCGAGGAGGTAGGTAACGCTGGGATGCTCATCTGCGGTGCCCAGGTCTAGTACCCGGGCAGGAAACTTCGCTGACTGGGTAGTTTCGCAGGATTCGTGGCGGTGTTGACAATTCGTATACCATTTCAAGGCCTGGTTCGCGCTTTTGTCAGAGACGAGGCGGTTCGATGAGGAGACGGCCATGGGATAGAGCAGCCACGTCGGGTCTATAGATGTGTTAGCATAGTGTCGAATTCAGTTTTATGTATCATGTTGCATTCCATGACCCGTTTACATGGCTGCAGTTTGACTTACAATCCTCGGATGTAGTCTCCAGGATGAGGGCATAGCCTGAACTCGCCTCCACGGCGCAACATAGCTTTATTCCCCTGTGGAAGAATTGGAGGCGAAGGCTCTTGCTGCTGGAAGGCACATATGACCTGATTCCTCTCGCTAGGACGACGCATTTATCGCAAGATCTCTGCTCGTCGGCCTCGAGGTCTCCCAGAGTGAGTACTAGGGGGGATTCGTCGGTCACCTGGCCTCCATCCATGCCGTGGGCCGGGCCATGTTTTTGCGCGTTCCAGAAGTCTATGTCGCCCGACTTCTTGGCGAATATGCACTTTGTCGCTGGCAGTTGGCTCCTGGGCTGGGGCAAGGCAGCTAATGCAGGGTCCTTATAAGAAGATGTGGCCCGCGCGGGTTCTTGCATAACGGAATAAGAGGGGCGATGAGGCTCCATGGCGCTTGGAGGCACGACTGGAGGATCTACTATTGCATCGGACGCTCCATAATCCAGACAGAACCTTAAATCGTCGATGACAAGTTGCATTGCTCTCGACTGCTTGATGGAGTCCATAATTCTGATCCACGTCGACCGTTTTAGGAGCACTGCGTCTTGTCAGCTAATCACCTTATGCAGGGGTCGCGCTGCTGATAGCTTACGGACATAGCCATCCTCCCGCATGATGCCCTCGTCTTGGTCTTGGTCCGGACAGAACACGAGGAAACCCAAGCTCATGCACGTTGTACCAATCCCATACGCCATATGGCGTGTATCCTCGTTGGTCCAAGTCATACCCGAGTCGCTTCCATAGTACGGGTAGGAGTCTAAACCGAACATGAGGGATGGGTCGTGTTCCGCAATCGCACCTTCTAGATGATGAGCTGAATTATGCGGAACGTACACGACGAGGTCGGACCCGCGCTTAATGACACTGACACCGCCCACGCTGGTAAACGAGAACATGTCGCGCACCGTCCCCGTCATCTGGGCGGGAGTGACACAGTGCTGGCGGTCACGGTCGAACCAAGGGGGGAGGGGGAACCGCCTCTCCGATTTGCCTAGCTGCGAGATAAAGCGCATGATGCAGTAGTAGTGCACCACGTCAGCCTCCGGCGCGGTGGCAGGAATGATGTGAAGCCTCTCCTTAGGCATGGCCTCCGGTGGCAGGGCGCGGATCTCCAGCGGATGGCTGTAGAGTACCAGGCGGATGTCGTCCCGGTCCAGGAAGCCCTCGCGGTAGAACCTGGTCTGGCCCCACTCACTCACGAGCATATCGTTCTGGGATAGCATGTAGATGTTGGTGAACCACTCGAGAATGTCTGTCTGGAAGTCCTGGTCGCGTTCCGTAGCCTCCCTCCGCTTCAGGGTGAAGACCATCTCCTTCTGACCCAAGGCGCTGAGCCCGCTGGTTATGTACGTCCAACACCAGAATGGTCCGCTGACCATTGACTCCATCTCATGGTGGTAGATAGTTACCGTCAATTGGCCTTGCTCAAGAAGAGAGAGTGTGATCGGCCAGGACGGCTTGTTCCCAGAAAGGTATGCTCCGGTTGGCACCGTACCACGTGGGACTCGAATTCCGGGCATCACGGGATTCAAACGAACGGCATTAGGCTCAGAGTCGTTCAGCTCTGAAGGCCGTGTTTGGATGTTAGACATGGACAGCCGCTCGCGGAGAGGAAGGGTTTCCTGGGCCTGCATCATAGATCGCGATCCAGTGACTGGCGAAGCAGAAGCGGGTGGCTCATTGGGATCCGGCGCCTTCTGGAGGTTGAAATCTGGAGGAGTGGGACTGATAACAGGCGCTGTTTGTGTGACCGCTGCGCTGCTGCTCCCAGGCACCGGCTTCCGCGCAGGCACAGTCGAAGTAATGCGCTGCAAGATCGAAGCTGCTGCAGGTCTCGTTGCCTGGCCTTGTCTTCGAGCGAATTGACCGCCCTGGACGGGGGTATTGCTACTACTCATGGCCACTTATGCCGGGACGTCGATGTCGGGCGAGAAGCGGACATCCAAGACAAGATTTGAGGTTCAAAGAAAATGGTTCGCATACCGCGCCGTTAATCGGAGCCTTTGTCGAGTCCGTCTTGCGCCCCTCTCTTGACGCTCGTAAGCGGGCATTTGGAAGCAGGCCACAAACCCGATGTAACAGCGGATCCGTGATGGTGGGTGGGGGATCATACCCAGAAGGCCGAACGACCTGCGGCGGGAGTTTAATTAGTGGACTTCGCGTGCTCAGCCACTCACGAAGGCCCCGCTTTCTCGTCGGATTTGGAGATTTGGCCCGGAGTGCCTTGCACTGCCCTCGCAGCCCTGCTCCCGACCCCCACCCAATATTACGCATGGATGACTTGCAGGCACTGGGACAATATAGGTAATTATCCAATTCAGGAAACGCTAGCTTGGTGTGTTCTTATTCACTGATTCCCAAGGGAGCTTGGGAGCTTCACACGACGATGCTCGGCAGGATAAGACCTGGTTGACTGCAGCGACTTGTATGGATCCTCGCCTTTAGGATGACGCACGATTTGTCGCCAGAGTTCGCCAAGCTGCGAGATTTTACAAAGAGATGGTACCCCGACCCGTTGGCCGTCGACATCTACAACCCGAAATGCAAATACTGCGAAGCCATCGAGTTCGACAAGCTCCCCGGCGAAGAGGAGGCCGCCGTGCCGCACCAACCGAGCTATGCCGCGCTCAAGAGGTCCGCCGAGAGGTGCGCCCTCTGCACCCTGCTCTGTGACGCCATCATTGAGGTCCGCAAGAGCCTCGACGCGCGGTACCGCTACAGCTCTCGCGGCGGGGGCGTCCAGTACCGGCCAGGAGTCATAGTGCCGGACGGGACCAAGGTCATGGGCCACTTTCAGATGGGCGGCTACCTCCCCGGCGTCACTGACGGAGCCTTGCCAACACAGCCGCAACCACCAGACCCGGCGAAGCCAGGGTTCTCGTTTGCTGACGACGAATCCGTCCGGCCATGGTTATTTGGCAACTGGTGGCGGTCCCGCGGCGGATCGGGGCCGTTGCAGCTGATCGGGCTGGGAGTCCGGCTGGGAACAGGACCGCATCTACTGGAGGCTGAGGGTAACCACTCGGTCAGTCAGTATGAGTCGGGAGAGACGAAGCCGAATGCCTTCTTCTGGGGCACTTATCTGCGTATCCGGGCAGAGGACGGTACGTTTGAGCAGACGCACAACCTTCCTCCGCCGCTGCTAACATACGGGTATCAGCCGAGGCAGCCGTTGCCAAGATCGTGCCTGGCCGGCTCCGCGCCACCGACTACGACTCTGACTTCAGCTTCGAGCGGCTCAAGGGGTGGCTCCGCGCCTGCAACATGCGCCATGGGGCGTCGTGCCGCACGTGGAACCTGCTGAACGCGCCGCTGCCAACACGCGTCCTGGATGTCGCGGAAACGTCCGACTGTATCCGGCTCATCGAGCCGCCGCGCGAGCAGAAAGGCCAGTACGTGACGCTCAGCCACCGCTGGGGCGGAAAGGACGTAATCCAGACGACCGTGGCAACCCTGAGCGCGCGGAAGGCCGGCATCCCCATCCGTGATCTGCCGCGGACGTTCGCCGACGCTGTAACCATCTGCCACCGCCTCGGGGTGCGCTACCTGTGGATCGACTCGCTGTGCATCATCCAGGACAGCCGCGAGGACTGGGAGCGCGAGGCGGCGCGCATGGCTAACATATATGCCAACTCCTACCTGACCATCGCCGCGTCTTCGTCGGAGGACGGCGGCGGCGGTTGCTTCCCCAGCTGGGAGCGACGGTCCGGGACGCCGTACCTCTCCCCGGAGACACGGTCGATAGCCATGCCCTTCATAAGCAACGCGGCGCCGGTACGTCACACGGCAGGCAACCGGCGGGACACGTCGTGGCTTGCCATGCGCCAGTACGTCTACGTCAACTCCTCGTGGGAGGGCCAATCGTCGCGGCTCATCATCCACGGCGAGTGGATGCCGTCGTCGACGCGCGAGGACCCGCGTCGCTTCTACGTCGGCAGCTTCGGGATGCGGTTGGACCCCGTGGCGGATGAGACACTCAATAGCCGCGGGTGGACACTCCAGGAGCGGCTGCTGTCCCCTCGGACGATCCACTACTCGGCGGACCAGATGTACTGGGAGTGCGAGCGCGACTTCTTGGGTGAGGACGGCTCCGTCTTCGACCCTTCCGTCTTCAGCCTCAATGCCCTCATCGAGCGCCAGCGCCTCCCACCCCCCGAGCATGGCTTCATAAGCCACGGTTACGTCTCCCTGATCGAGGGCTTCTCCGCACGCATGGAGCGGCCCGAGGGCCGCTGGCGTGGTGGCTGGCTGGACCACATCCAGGC
This sequence comes from Microascus cirrosus, assembly GCA_030271035.1. NCBI lineage: Eukaryota > Fungi > Ascomycota > Sordariomycetes > Microascales > Microascaceae > Microascus > Microascus cirrosus. Next base: position 43,111 of record JAMBUN010000144.1, read on the forward strand.
CTACAGCGGGCGCGACCTCAGCCGCCCCGGCGACAAGCTGCCCGCACTGTCTGGTCTGGCCGCGCTGGTCACCGCGCGCACGGGCGACGAGTACTACGCCGGCTTATGGCGCGCGCACGTCCTCGAGGACCTGTGCTGGCGTGCGTATGAGACCAAGGAGACATGGGAAGGGGTGCAGACCGGCGAGAGCGACGGTCTGGGCTGGGTGTACGCCGAAAAGGGCATCAGGCCTCTACGGGGCGCAGAGAAGCTGTGCAACGTGCGCGTCGTGGTGCCATCGCGGGCGCCGTCGTGGTCGTGGGCGAAGCTGGACGGCCTCGTGAGCTTCGTGCCGCTGGACTTTACGCGCATCCGGGCAGCGTTCGTGAGCTGCGAGGTCGAGGCAGACGGGGTGAATCCCTTCGGCAGGGTCAAGGGGGGACGCATGACGCTCTCGGTGAGTCTCTAGTCTTCACGTTGTCATGGAAGGGACAACACGCGGGGGCCATCTAACACAATACAGGCCCCACTGGTGAAAATGAACAAGGCCGCTGCTACGACCATCCCCGGCAGCTCCGACTCCCTTGGCCTCGGGGTCCTCTCGGAGATCCGCCTTAGCGACGGTGTCTCCCTCGGCGACGCCTTCTTTGACGCGCAGCAGCCGTGCTTCCCATGCCACGCGTTGTTCCTGGACTCGTCCAATGCGCTGGTGCTCAAGGAGACGGGGAGGGGCGAAGGCGAGTTTGCGCGCGTCGGCGTCGCTAAGTTCCTGCGGACGGCAAGGCAGCGCGCCGACAACCCGCTTCCGGAGGTGGATAGGATCGAGACGAAGATTGTGGCGCTGACAGAGAGCGGCCTGCCAATGGCGCCGTGGGGACCAATCACTGAGAATATCGCGCGGACGACAGTTACTATCGTGTAGAACGTCGAGTATATTCACATGATAATTTGGAATGTGATCAAAGGGCCCTAAAAGTAGCAGGTTTGTTCTTCTAGAAATAGCAGCCTCGCGCTACGCCAAGAGCCGTGATACGGGGTTAGCGCTGGTGTTTCTGGGAATACGGGGCTCCGGGGGGGGGGGGGGGGGGGCGGTCCCCAACGGTTTTGGCCTCCGTCTTT
>JAMBUN010000145.1:0-18114 GCA_030271035.1 Microascus cirrosus
AAAAAAAAAAAAATTAAAAAAAAAAAAAAAAAAAAAAGAAATGAATAGAAGGTTGAAGACGCAGAAATCTAAGTATTTAGAATGTCCCACCCTTTGGAGAAGAAAGGGAATATAAAGGGTAAAAAAAAGGAATCATCTGGAGATGATCCAGGCAGGGATCGAACCTGCAATCTTTTGATTCGTAGTCAAACGCCTTGCCATTGGGCCACTGGACCGTCTTCGTTGAAAAACCCTTGTCAGGGGCCACATTATACAGGTGAGACAGCCTGGTCTTTTTGCCCCACAAAGACACCAGCGCCGATCCTAACTCCCCCCCAATCCAAGTTGACTGAGCAGAGCAGAATGCAGGGGCTCTTCATCCAGGTTTCCCGATGATGCGACGCCAGAAAGCTTGTTTTCTGACCCGTCTCATCATATGCGCCGCGCGGGATCCTTCCAACTTTATTTTACCCAAATCTGCTCTCCCCCCCCTTCCGGCGCTCCCCTTTAGCCGCCCCTCGTCCACTTGATATATTAAATCCGCTCAAGTCCCGTGCGGTAGAGCAGGGAACGGGGAGGGAGACGGCCTGGGAATGGATAGATTGAGGTGATGAGGGGTGGGGATGGTGTTGGAAGGAAGTAGGACGTGGTTTCTGTGTTAATATATCCTGTTTGCGCATTTCTTGCTTGTCTTCCTCTCATGTCTCCCTAGTTGGCATGCGTCCGTTGCGCAATTCGCGACGAAGATACCGATGGGAGAATCAGCGGGCTCGAGCGAAATCGCCTCTTCTCGTCTCAGTACTACGATCAGAAGCGATCTCCGAATCCAAGTTTCTGGTGGGAGCCATTAGCAAGATGACAATGGCGCTCCGCACTGCGCTGCTACTCGCGCCGCTCCTCGGCACATGCCTCGCGAACTTCACCAACCCGTTTAAGGACCTCGCGGAGGGGGGCAAGTTTGAGGTGACGTGGGATGAGCTTCCCGAAGAGTCCTTGCCGGCGTATATCTTGGGGCGAGTGTTCAACGCGACGGAGGATGGGGTTACGTCCTTCCAGGAGAACATATCAAGTGGGTGGCCCCACGCCCCGGACATACCTTCACTTCCAACGACCCAGATGAAAATCATGGGTGGAGCCTTAGCATGCGCTACAGAGGACACCAGGCGATCTGCCCCCTCTAACTCCAAGCCGCTGCCGAGGTGGAACAAGACAGAATCACTAACGTAAACAATAGCAAACCTCTTAGAACCTTCCTTCACCTGGTCCGACGTGCCTTATCCGCTCCCCTACATCAGCACTGCCCATTATGAGATCGAGCTCATCCCTCAAAAACCTTCCAATCAGTCCGCAACTTCATCCACCGTCAAATCCCCCCTCTTCTCCATCTCACCGTTGCCCAGCAATCCGCCACCAGCAGGCGGTAATAAGGTGAGTCCCCATCGCCTCCCACCACCACCACCACCACCACCACCAGGTTCCATCAAGGAACACCCCTCCAGAAGGCGACAGGACTAACATATGCTAGCCTCCCGGGCCCTCGGTCCCAGAATCTGAGCAGTCCTCCAGCGGCCCGGGAACCCAGGCCATCATCATCGCGGTATGCATCAGCCTGGGAATACCTATTTTCATCGCAACAGCCGTGTGCATATGGTGGACAAGGAGACATAGGCGGCGGGCGAAGTACGAAGAGAGCCGGCGGAGAAGATATGAAACCATCATCGACTGAGTGCCTTGGTACAGAGAAGACGCCATACGGTTCGGTTCGATGGCTATACTGGGGTTCGTCTTGAAGTGTGGCACCCAAACAACGCGATGGCCATTCATCAATGATACGAATAATGCGGGTTAGGAGTTACAGGGGCTCACGGCGGTTGTTTTCGTGGACGGATAGGGATATTCGTGTATTATGCAAATTGTAGGGAGCTTCGTCATGCGTAACCTATATCTTCCGTCGTCCAGCAGGTCGTTACAAGCCCTAGGTCTCCGAGCTTAGAATGCCACTGAGCCAAGCTGTATGACTGAAATGCGTCGCAACGCGAATCCTTCTCGTGCCACACGACACTCGATATCTAGGAACGCTTCGCAGCGCTCTCAGACTCTGGCATACATTGGCTTGCTGGTAGAGTGGACCTGCCCATCTCCACCTGGGCCCGGCTATCGTGCATCGGGTCTTTCGTGCTTGAGCCCGTGTCGGCCTGGGCCTGGCTGTCGTACATTTGTCCCTCCGTGCTTGAGTCCACCTCCGCCTGCGACTTATTGTCGTACATTTGCTCCTTCGGGCCTGAGCCCATCTGTGCCTGTTCCATGCTGTCGGAGAGTTTCTACACGAGTAGTAGCGTTAGTTGGGATACTCGAAGAGCCCACGCTTCGATACTGCTCGACACACCCAACATACCTGCGAATCCTGAGACATGGGGGATATGTCAAACTCGGAGACGTTGGCAAACTGCCCGTCATTGGCCATCTGGTCTTGTACCATGTTGTGCGAGGTGTTATCGTCCTGACTCGGGTTTTGTTCCGGATTGTCCTTCATGTCGGTCGTCTCCTGTGCTATTTCTTTCGCGGCAGATGTGGCCTTGCCGACCGCACCCTTGATCTTCGAAGTGAAGTCCGACATGACGAAGGTTTGGAGGAAATAACCTCGAAAGTGGGGTGGTTCGTTGAAGCTGGGGTTTGGATGTAATGCTTGTAAGTGTAGACAGATAACAATTGACGGGAATGGTGATGCTACTGTTGGATTGCATATGTTGGAGGGTCTTGGGTGGAGATTGAAGGACTGGAGTGAGGATGAAAGAAATACCAAGTCTATCGAAGTCCTGCCGTTCTGCGAACATCCTAATGTCGAACTTTCCGTTGCTGTGGAAGCTGCCCATGAGGAGGTAAGCGCGGTCAAGTCATCTCTGTGTTAGGAAGGAGTGATACACGGCACCGTCCAGATCATCTCACCGAACCGTAGATGACCCATGGAGAGCACAATCTACCACTTACCAATCTAGTGATGTAGGATTGTCCTTGGAAAGACGCCGCCGATACGTGCAATCAAGTCGAATTAATTGCCCACTATTGTCTCAACTAAAGAGGCAGTCAGTCGCCTGCAAGGATGACGAAGGGGCTACTCTTCCTCCAGAAGATGCACCCACCACGAAGGGTAGGAGACACCCCTATAACCGAACGATTTCCTCTTTCCAGGTGGCGCCTACAGAGGTATGTGTTGGCGTAACAGGTGAAGATTGAGTATATAGCGCCTTTTCCAGGCCAACATATCACCACAGCACCATTCCAGAAGTTCCAGGTGATCAAATGATTGCATTAAACATGACCCGGAGTCCACTACATTGTAAACACAGCCAAGCCCCTGAGTCCCGAGTGAAAATGTAAGAAATCGTCAGAACCGCCCTTCCACCTTTCCGAGCCCCTTGACAAGGACATTATTAGGGAATAAAAGTAATTGGAAACGAGAGTAATATTCGCGGTTTTCTCGCCATATCCGAGACATAAATACCAGAAAGTGGTTCAGCAGGTGTGGGGTATAAAAATGGACATTTCATCAATGTATGAAAAGAAAAAGACGGACGCGGGGAGAGATAGGGGGCGTAAGTGAAATCAAGTAACTGGGGAATTTCTGAACGGCAGAGAACGGATATGAGAATAGCGTGAGGAGCGTATCCGGTATTTTATACAGATGGGCAGTCAAACAAGGCGAAGGGTGGCCACAATTCTACACGGCAGCCTTCTTCCTTCGACCAAGCATCTTCGAGACGGATCCACCTTCCTCTTCAATAGGAGGGTACGCAGGCCGGACCGGACCGCTAGGCGGGGGTTCCGACGATCGAAGGAAGGCGGCGAGGTCCGAGGTGCCGGATCTGGAGGACGAGGTCATAGCCTCCCTAGGCTCGAACTTCTTCCTGGGAATTCCACCAGCGCTAGATGTGGCCTTTGGTGGCGCGGGACGGTCAATGGGCCCGTACTTGTCGTAGCCCGGAGGCATGTTGACCTGGATGGGGATGTAGCCTTTGCCGGAGCTGCTAGTGTTCGTTCGAGCCAGGTTGCTCGGTCGAGGCGCGGACTTGGCCGTAGGTGTTGCGCTAGGCGCATCCGAGCGGTTGCTGCTGGAGGTCCCGCTGCGGAACCTACCAAAGAGGTTGCTCGCGCTCGACTTCTTCTTCTTTATCTGGGGCGCTTGTTGGGCGGGGATGGCGGGTGGATTCTCGGGTGGTGGCTCATAATTCATGAGGAACTCGGCGAGGCTCTCTTCCTTCTTCGCGGGGGGCTTTACCGGCTGAACAAGGTCGTCCTCTTCCTCTTCCTCTTCGTCGCTAAAGTCGATGGCGTAGGGATCCTTCACTCGGCGAGTCTTCCGTTTCGGCATATGGGGCTCTTCGTCCAGCGCGCTGCCCATCATCTGGTGAGAAGGCTTCTTCTTAAGGAGTGCCGTGTTCGAGTTAATCGAGGAAGGCATGGATGGTGACTTGTCTGTGGCACTGGCCGATGCTCGGCTATCGCGGTAGTCGGGTATCATAGCATCAACAGCCCTGCCTCCTACAGCGGCCGAGAGCTGATCCGAATCCATCGTCGTTCTGAACGGGGCCACGGCGCGGGGGATACGATGGTTGCCAGGTCCATCAGAGGGGCCGCGGCGGATGAAGTCAATAAGGTCTGAGTGGTCCTCTCTGCCGTCAACAGTCGGATCGCGGGCCTGGAGGCGGGCCCGACTGCTGGTGGTTGAAACGCGGCGAGTATCGACACTATTCTTCGCTGAAGAAATGGACGCAGGTGCGGCGTTTCGTAGTGGCGAGGGCCCGTTGTTGCCTCCTGCCGGGCCAGTGGCACGGATGAACTCGGCAAAGTCACTCATGGAATCCCTGGCCATCCGCGCGTCACGGGCTTGGATCTGGCCACGGGAAGCCTGGGATCCTTGAGAAGCCCCATTCTTGGGTGCTCGCGGAACGGGACCGGAGAGAGTCGACTTCTTGGGGCTCTGGGAGTGGATTGACGACCCGGTTTGCCGGCTGGTTGATGGGCTCCTCTTTACGTCGATAGAAGAACCACCCACTCGTGCTGATGAAGCACCATTGCTCGAAGACCGAGACCGATTAGTGTTGATGCGCTTGACATCGTCGCTCTTGCGGGACTTGGTCTGCACGCCGTTGGTCTTAACCGATGATGCCTATTACGTGCTGTTAGCAACGCCATCCTTACTTTAGCCAAGGAGATATAACGAAAAAGCTTACATCGAAATTCCGCATGCTTTCCGGCGTCAAAGTATACTGGATGGTTTGATCGCTCTGGATAAGCTCCTCAAAGTTGCGGGCAACATCCTCAGGTCTGGTACTGCTGCTCTCTTCCGAGGTGCGGACTGGTTTGAGGCGGCTAGTTCCAGAGGACACCGATGAACCCGAGGTATGGATCTGCCTTGGAGCCGCAGACGGCAGCGCACTGGGGTAATTTTCGCTTGCATCCTGCTTCCCTGCGGTACTGACGCTGCTGGCACTTATGCTGGGCTGCCTTGCGGGGCGGTCCTGTGCGTGAGGCGGGTAGCTGCGATTCGGAATGGATTGCTTTCGTGGGGGGTCTGGCGGTGCCTGGACATGCCCACGAGAGTCCGAATCGCGGAGGATGGTTACTTTGGTTCCACTGTAAGCATGCTCCTGGATCGGCGACGGAGGCCCGTGGTGGCGGTTAGGATAGCCAGTAGAGGCATGAGTCTGCTTCATAGGGAGAGCATGAACACGGTCTTTCGGCGCGGGGTTTGCAGGGTTCGAGGTAGGAATGGGCGCAGGCGCAGGGGTCGACTTTGCGAGGGCAGGGTGAGTATGCGAGCCCTCCTCGCCCTCCTCGCCCTCCGAAATGGCCTTGTTCACAGCCCCTGCGGGCGGCTGCTGGAGGCGCCCTGACGGCGACCGAGAAATTGGGCTTGAAATTGGTGAACGGAATATTGTTTCGACAGACTGGGGCATGTGGCGGCTCTCGTCCGCAGTTTGAGGTGCAGGTGCCACGTCCGGCGCTTCGCGTGTCGAGGAAGAACGGACCACTGGACTCTTCGGTCCCGCAACCTCTATCAACCTAGGTGAGGAGATACTTGCGGGTCTCTTAGCCTGCCGGCTGGAACTCCTCGACATATCGGAGTCGGAGATAACAGGAGAGGTTCCTCCGCTGATGGAGACTCTAGCGGTTGTTAGGATCTCGAAGTGTTCGACTTCATCTTCTTCCACTTCAGCGGGTTCGTCGCGAGAGGCACCGTCCTCCGCAACTGTGCCATCCCCATCGGCTCTTGTGGCTTCAGGCGAAGCCGCATCAAGCTCAGGGGGCGACTCCAAGTCTTCCAGTTCCGAATCACCCCTTTCGGGTGAGGCAACGGGGTCCACGGGTTCAGCAGCGTCGACCGTATTCGTGTCCTCTTCAGGGTTCGATGTGGGCTCCCGGAGAGTGAACGCGGTAATGGCAAGACTTGGGACGGAATTAGATCGCTTGCGGAGGAGCGTGCTAGATGATGGCGAAGACAGAACTGCTGAAGGCAAAGTAGGCAACATGCTATGTGGTCGCTTCGAAATGGGCTGTTCGTCATCCTCCTCATCATCTTCATCATCGCTGTAGGAGACCAACCCCGGTACCTCAATCTCGTCGACGTCACGTTCTCCCATTGGCAGCGGTATGGCTGACGCCATCGTCAGGCCGTCGGGTACTGGTTCGGCCGCCTGGTCCTCGACTCCAGAAGCCGCCTCATCAACGGTGGGGGTTTCTGGGAGCGGATAGTCGAGGGCGACGGCGCTATTTTGTCTGAGATGAGTACTTCGCCCAGAGTTCCTGGAGTATGGGCGTGAGTCAAACGTCGGCGATCGTATCCTCTTCTTCCAAGCTCTCCACAAGCGTCCCAAGGTTCTATCGAGTGCCACGCGATCCATGTCAAGCTCGTCAACGAGGACACGCTCAGCGGCCTCGTGGGGGTCCCTGGTCCCACTCTTGATTTCTTTCTCGAGTCGCGACTGTAGACGGTGATATGCGCCTTGGCCAGCCACCACGAGAGCTTGCTCTCCCATGTACTCGAGAATCGAGGTCAAAAAGATAGCGACTGCGGGCGAAATGACATCATCATCGCTGTCGAGCTCGAGCCCTTCTTGCTCCATATGGTAGTCTTCATCTTCTTCCTCCATATCCCCCAGCGACGAGTACACCATGCACCTGAGTCTCGTCCTCTTCCACACAAGTTCGATATCCCAGTCCTGTGGAGAGTCGCCCCCTTGCTGGAGAAGATCATCCTCGTCGCCCCCGCCAAGATATTCGTGGAGCTCCTCGTCGGCCTGGTTGATGGCGTCCTTGGCGAGCTTAGGCTTCAACACCTCTGTTACAGCAGGCCGAAGAGCGCTTAGAGTAGTAGATCGGGATTTTGCGAGGATATTGAAGAGGAGTTGGTCAAGGAAGTTGTTGACCAACTGTAACGCTGCGGGAGAGACAAGGGCGGTCTCATCGGAGGGCTCCAGGCCATGTTGGTCGTACCAGAGAGCAGCATGAGTATCGTGGTCGTTTGTGACTATCTGGGACGCGGCGGATGCGGCGATAAAGCCAGCTTCGGGAGATACTGAGAGCGGTGGTGACATGAGACTATGCGCAGCAACCGACGGTCGATCGCTGGATATGCTTTGCGTCCTCGACCTCCCCGGTCGGGGAGAGGCAAGGGGAGAGGTCGCCATTGGCACGACGGGTTCGTGAATCGAATTCATCGTGGAGGATAGAAGGAGGCGGTGGGCCACCAGCGGCGGGCCCGCGAGCTAGGTCTCGGGGTTGCGATGGAGGAACTGTCGGTATGTATTACGAGGAAAGCATGGGAACTGGAATCGAGCGACAAGGTAGGGATCCCTTTCGGCATGTATAACCGGCGGTATCGTTCTGTCGTGGGCGGTGGGAAGCCGGCACCGGACGACAGCAGGTTCAAAAAGCTAACAAGAGCTGGTACAGGACGTTGCGGCTGTCTAGTTAAGGGCATGGATTAGTATCTAAGCATGCTTGGTTACTGAAACGAAATGCCCATCATTGCATGCAGGTTGTGGTCGTATGTATGATCCGCCATGTTGCGCAGGACGATTCATGCGTCGGACGAACCGAAGAGCCTCCTCTCTCACAAAGTAGGTACTACCTCTGGGAGAATAGGCTCGTCGCAGACCGACACACGGGTTTGATCAATCTAGATCAGGTAGCGACACGGCACCTTAAATCGCAATGGAAAGCGGGAGCGGGAGTCGGGAAGTATTCCAATGCGGGAGGAGGGCCGCCAACAGGGAGGGGGCAGGAGGTTCGTAGGTATGTGCTGTCCGAGGAGCGCGGTGGAAGCGTCGCGAGGGACAGCAGAGGCAGGTGGTGTGCAGAAAGAGCGTGAAACATTCTCGGTCGCGATGACTGGGACATACCTATTACACAGCTGGAGAATGGATTGAGACGAAGAAGCAAGGCAACTGCATCCCCGTTCATCCCCTCGAAGGCCGGATCGAAAGAGAGCACGAAGATGGAAATAGCAGAGGGGAAAGAGGAAAGCAAGGGAGAGAGGCGAGAACAAAGCACCGTCAAAGATGGATCCACGAGGGTCTGGGACGGGGTGGTGGGGACACACGCCAGACGAAGACCTGGAGCAGGTGGAGGGGAGTGCAGTTGTATTAGCGGCGGATTTAAAAGGTACCGAAGTGGGTATAGCCAGGTTTGCCATAGCGTGGCTGCAGGGGAACAGGGGTAGATTTATCACGGTCGCTTCCCCCGGCAGACGTATCTAGCCCGCATTTCCATGTGTTGTGAGTGTGGTTTACTTTGCACGTAGACGTGTGCCCACGAGGTGACGATTCGGCCTCGTGTCCACAGAGGCTCCATTGCCGCCTGCATGAAGCAGGAAGCGTGTCCCCTGAAGCTAGAATAATATCAGACTTCAGATTTGTCGCGGGAGGTACACGTTCTCGGTGTCCTTGATGCAATACCTGTCCTTGTACCTGCGTTGTTGCAGCGTTGCGGCCGGCCGATCTCACAGACGCACCGAACGGTGGCTGATTATGTCAAGGAAATGCATCGCTCTTTCCGCCCAGCGGTCGCAGAGCATTCCGGGGCGTGGGAGCTGAGCAAAAGAAGTCAAAGTTCCAGTCCTGGTTGCGCTCGGTTACTCGAACGACTCATCGCAATCACAGCCCATGTCCGGCATTGGAAGCCATCCGCGAATAATTCTTCGCTAGGCGCTTGCCAGGATGAAGAAAGCACCCCCAGATGTACGGGGGTACTCCGTGCATGGCTCCGTTCCTGCACGTCCCGATGTACGCAGACCAGAATTCGCGCCTCGACTGAGGGTGGGGAAGAATAGGCTTGTCGCGAAGGGCATTTTGGTACGCTAGTCCAGGGGAGAGTGGACCTCTTTTTTTTTTTTTCCCCTTGACGAGGGCAGCTTGGCGTATCCCCGGCCTTTGGGTTGGGTCTCAGGTATTTTTGGTCCTCGCATCAGGTGGGCCCAAAGGCTGTTTTGCGGTCAAGCGACCAAGCTGCTAAGGGAGACTCGGGCAGGAACCTCAAAAGCTCAACCACCAGATTACTTGAAGAGGGATCTCCTTCGTCCGTACCGGAGACAAGACAGCCATTCCGCGACGTACTTGTAGCAGAGCGCGTTATGACAGAAACGTCAGGACGATCGTCCGATCTGCAGACGGGTCCCTCGAGCCCCTTCTCTTTCGGCAAATCCCAAGAATGTTGCATCCGTGCAAACGGGAAAGCGGGGGGTCTTTGCTTCCCGCCCAGGCGACACTGAGAAAGGGTTCCCGATGGGGCAGGACGATCGAGCGGAACAGCTCGCGTGGCGACTGACAGCAGAGCATACCCTGGCGATGAAACGGGCCCCGCGCTGTCCTGGATCTCGCGTTGCATGCCCACCCGTTTCATCCAACATGTTTCAACCTTGAAGGTGGGGGGGGCTATATTCGGTTATCGCTATTGCTTCGAGCACTGCGGATCGCCTCTCCGGCCCGCTTGTTTGGAGCATAGGGTTCTTCGAATTATTGCTGCCGCTTATTATGCAGGGCCGTTCACATGTGCGTGTGGAATATGCTTCGTCCGGGGTGCAAAGATGGTGCGGCATGCTCTGTCACGCGAGCTCCGTCATCGTACTCCATCGGTCTTTCCCTCCTCGTCCCCAGAGTCGCCGCAGCCCAGCAGCTCGCATGAGGGCCAATTGAGACCGGCAGAACGTGGCTGGGAAGGTCGTGGGACAGAAGAGCGCTTACTTGCGCGAAGGATTTATGTTGTCATACGAGGAATCCAGGTGAGGGGCAAATATCACCATCAAACCTGACCTCCTCGCTTGCTGCGATCCGGCTCGCTGCATTTCATTGAAAGATCCTTTCCCCACTAGCAAGAGCAATTCGTGGGCTATGGAGTGCACCTGGGGCGCTTGCCTCTGGTTCGCATTGATAGTGATGGATGTCGACACACGACACCCGAGCCTCGCTCTTGGAAGCAAATGGACAAAGCAATGTAGGCGTAAGTCCCTGGCGGGGCATTCGCATAGTGAAGGACCTTGGTCATGGCCTGATACGAAGAGGGAACATTGCTCGACGGTTCATCTTTTCCCCTTGAGAATATATAGTACGGGCAAGGAATCGGTCATTTCTGATTCGAACCATTGATCCGCTCTGGAGATCCGCACTGCAGCCGCCAGGTATCTGCTTGGTCCCCAGGGTCGGAGCTTTGCCGGATCATCTATTTGCCTGACTGGATCTTAGCTTCGTCCCTTCAAGGGCCCTTGGCGGGAGCGCACAGACTGAGATGCAGGAAGGAGTATACTCCAAACCGGATGACTCGTGATGCTCGGTCAACATCCCTGCACCTCGGCGGAAGCGCCATGGCCCCTCACATCCCCGTGGCGTCGCTATTCCTCCACACACACAGCTCCCACGAAAGCGACAAAAAGGTGCTCAGCCCCAAAATAGCTTATGATGACGCCCGCTTGCGGGCCTCCGTTCGGCGGATTTCTACGGACAGCTGCGTCAGGGCCATCTCCCACACACACACACAAACACACAAGCCATCCCTTTCGAGTTCATGGTTGCGCAACAAAGCCCCCGAAAGAAGCTAGTTCGAAGCCACTTTGCGCCTCCTCCGATAATTCGGGCGGACTGCTCGCATTAGTCGGACACCCTCAAGGCAATTGGGCCAATGGCAACAAGGGCTTCTCCTGCAACTATGGAATGCTTCTAGAACGTCGCCCTTTGGCTCGGGCGCCCAGCATGACGGAGCCAAACCCCAGCGTGCTATTACCAAACGGGCCGGCAAAAGGAAAGCGCCGTCTAGCTTTCGCTTCCCATGTCTAGCCCGGTCAAAGTGACGGATTAGGCGTATTAGCATGCAGGCAGTTACTGTCTCGAGCCATGAAAGAACGCCACACATATCTGGTCACACACCCCCAATCCATTTCGGGGGGTGGCGGGTGGGGCGCAGCGCGTGACGCCCAGTCAGGCAAGCTATTGATTTGGCCCTAGAGGAGGTCGTGACGAGACGAGACATGGGCTTTTCCACTCTCCGTATGCGATCGAATGCACCTCATCCAAGGTAAGGGAAATTACGACGAAAACATGGGACTGGCCGGTCCGCAGCGCGGGGGTTGACAAGTCAGTCCCGCTTCAGGGTAAATGGGACGTCCCGTCTTGGGGGCCTTCAGGGCTCAGTAGTTTTCCCGGAAATCCCCATCCGGAGGGTTTACTCTTCGGAAACCTTGGTACAAGTACTTGAACTGACGTACCTGTCTGTCAATAAAACCCCAATAATAATTAACAGAGGTCGTTTTGCCCTCCGCCTGCGGCGATCACTGATCATCAAGCTCTTCGTCGGAACGTCTGTGAGCCGCGGCACCCCCGGCGGGTTCGAGAATGGGTGGTAGCACACAGACGCTGCTAGTATTTGCCTAATTGCAGGTTTTGTCTCATCCGAGCACCCGGATGATGCATGCCCTTTCCACATCCTGCCCTCCGGTGAAGGCGCAAGGGCGGCTGATGTTTCAGTTCGCTCTCCCTTTCCCCTCGCCGCCGGTGGCTCCGTAGTTTGCCTGCAGGGCCGCGGGCACCGTCGAGTCGAAATGAAGTCTTGATAGGAATATCGCGAGGGCGTTGCCCTCCCTTGTGCCGCCTGCCTAAACAGGCCGGCTCATCCTGGGCGCTCCTTTGATACCACCCTGGCGGCGTTAGTACCATCGAAGAGCGGACGATCCGGTTCGCGGACGGAAGTTGGCTGGGTCACCTTCGCCCTGCAGATCCGCCCCGGAGTTGCAGACCAGACGACTTTCAGCCGCGCCACAAAGAGAAATGGCACACACGCAGGGCGGATGTTCTTAGCGTCTCGGACCGAGCAGGACAAGCATTCGTGTAAAGTGCCGCGATTTTTCAGCTTTTTCGACGCCATCAAATTAGACGGGCTCCCAATGGCGGCGTCTGTTGATTGATAAAACTTGCCAAAGTCCCCCACGCCTCTCTCGCTCATCTCACGGACTGTGTACTTTCCGCTCTTCGGGCCCGGAACGTCAGCTGGCCGGTCTTCAGCCCAGCACGCACCCACCCACTAGCGGGCGTGAGTTCCAACTAGTGCGCGCCACCGCCAGCTATCGTCATCTTGGGAAGCGCTGATCGCGGCCAGCCAGCCCCAGGGCCAAGAAGAGGTGCCCTGATCGGGAACTGTGGTTGGCCCGCCCGTGCAGTGACGGATCGGGCGCCATAATTTCAGATGACGACGAGCAGGCCACGGTAATGGACTCAACTGTGACCGGAGTTCCATCTTTCCCAAGCCCGGGGTTCGCCAAGCATTGGGACCTCGGAAAATATCCTCCACCCCCACAAATCCTGCGATAACTTGGAGAAGGGGGGGGAAGGGGGTTTTGATTGAGATTCTGGAGGCTGTCTTTCCAATAGCTCCTTCTAGCTCCGGCCCCCCACGTGTACCTGGCCTTTTCCTAGGCTGATAGGAAAAGGGTGCCACTCCCTACCTCGTGACGGGACCTGCAGCCAAGAGGACATGGAAAGTGGTCGGTGGATACTTTCGCCTTCGGTCTGAGGGTTTGTGGCTCTCCGAACTCGTGGACCCCAAGCCGATAGGTGGGGCTGCACCTTGGCCATGCCCACAACGGGGGTCATCAGCAGTATCATTATCGTTTTATTACTCTGTAGTGGGCTTGGCATTTGCAACGGCTGGTGAGCAGCGCTGGAAACGCGCGCCTGGGTGCCTTTCTTGAGCGCTGAACGTCAACGTCAGTGAAGATGGGCTTCCTTACCACGCATTGACCAAGCGCCAATGTGACCTTCAGGGCTCTCCACAGCGATACCCCTTCCACGCCGTCCCATTTCCGGGGCCACGGTGCTCTGGTTCAGTCCCAGGTGTCAATGCTCATCGGTACGCTTCAGGTCAACTTGAAAGCTTGGCTTCTGTGCCCGCGGTATTTTACCCTCATTCCCTGGTCCCCTTGGATGTCGGAGGGACTCCCAGAGGCTCGCCACCTCTGGTTCGGATCTATTATGCGAAAGGGACCTAGCGTGGTGATGCGGTGGAGAACGAGGTCCACTCGCTGCAGGTCAGTGTTCATGGGGAAGATCGGTGGGGCCATCCGATCTGATGGCACTTGCCACAGCTCCGGGGGGTGGGCAGGTTCCTGGCCTGGTTCTTGACGATTGAGTTGGGGCTGACCTGGCGGTCGGGGATTTCTCCTGACTAGTAGGCTGTGCGAATACTTGCAAGTTCTACAGGACCAGCCGCTAACACCAAGTACTGTACGTACGGTGCAGTGGGTGGGCTAAGGTGGGTCGAGGCCGCTCCGACAGACTGCAGCCCGCGTTCGAGCACGCTGCGATCACACGGCCACGCGGCCCGATGCTGTCTGATGGCACTCACATCTTATGGAACCGCACGGCCCTGAAGTGACGAAACGGAGCCTCAGCTGAATCAGGTGGGCCTGGAGGAGACGGAGACGCGCGCGGGGATAATCGCCACTATCGACTCCCGTCTATCAAGGCGCAAACATCATCGTCCCCACCGGGCGCTCTCAAACCCGCGGGCGCTAGGTGTCAAAGCACTCCCACTTCGTAAAGGCAGCCATGTATATTCCACGAGACTGTCCTCCCCGTCCTACACGCCTGTACGCCCCCATCTCACGCCCCTTCCGGGCCCATTCGTCCGCTGCATACGAGTAATTCCGGGTACCGACAGGCTGGGTTTTCTGTATTTGGAAACTCTCCCCCCTCAACGCTGGGGGACCCGCGCCGTTCGAATATCTTCCATGCATTTTTGTTTGCGCGAGCTGCCGATACCCGACATGGCGATGTCAATGTTTCGTGCTTGCATATCTGTATCGTCCACAGTATGGAAAGTGGCTAATATTCACAGGCGTCAGGAAGAGGAGCAAACAGAGCACGTAGTCCGAATGGCAGAGGGGAACAAGAGCCCTGGTTCCGGCTGCGCTTTGTGTCCCGGGTGGTTTTCGAGGGATCTCCAAGCCCAGTGACTCGGCGTCGGCCACTCGCATATCGGAGTCGCAATATTGCCACCTCACCGCTCAGAGGGGGGAAACGCAACCCGCTTTTCCGGCTTTCAACTCTCCAATACAAATGGAAGGGCCGCGTTTGCATGTCGGGATTGCGCAAGCCCTCCCTCAGACGGGACGAATGCATGTCCGCACACAGCGTGCCGATGCCGTCGGCGCCGGGAGACGCCCAATGCGCAGAGCCACGCGGAGTGCTCCTGCCCGGTCATTATCCCACAGGCCTCCAGTTCGGAATCAAGGCAGGAGACGTGACCGGTCTGACGCCCGTGTGCAAAGCGTGTTTGTGCGGTCCCGCTTACGGCCCGCCATGATTTGCTATATCTCTCTGTGTGCCGAGTCACGCGGCCGGACTCTGGTCGCTGTGCACGGAGATTGCGCGACGGCGGGAACGTGAGATGTCCCCATCTTTTTTCCCCCTTCATGCGGATATGCTATAGTCGTATGGATTTCCAACCTCGGCAAGCTCTCGATTCGTCGCCGGAATCGCCTCGCCCTTGCTGTGGAGCAACGAAACAACAATAGAGATTATGAGAGTTGCTACCCAGGAAACCTCGTAACCCGCCCCATACGGCTCTTGCTTCAGGGCCCCACACCCGAACCATGATCTTGTCAACCGCTCAACCTGTCGCTTCTGTTTCCTCCTTCGAAGGGCAGTGGTTGTAGGGAGGCTCGAGGGTTGATACGCATGCCGCGAGGTCAATGCGCAGAAGTCCGTGCCCGCTGACATGCGTTTGGGACCCTTAACTTTTGGGTATTAAGCTGCGAGACGGTCACTTCCAGAGTTGGTAATGTTGATGGATCACCGTCATTCCCGTCGTGACCTGAAGTCCCGCCTTTTTTTTTCTATTTGGCCTACCTGAGGACTCGGTATGCTGTTGTGCCTCTCTTGCCTGTCTTGCCTGTCTCGCCCTGCTACAGGTCACGACACGCCCGGGACGGCCATTCGTGTAAAGCCGTGTTATTATATCTAAAACTTGTAGCTCAATGTGTAAAGTTACTCTTCTGCAAAATACCCGATACCCAACGCCTTATTGTGTGCATCTAGGCTCCAGCCGCATATCTCGAGAGTGAGAGGCCAAAGTACCGCATATTCCAGTAAAAGCTCTATATTCCGCACCGATTTGACCCCTATCATCCCCGTATTCAGACATGCCCTTGTATCCTACTGTATATCAATCATCTACTCAAAAGTTTAATGCTCCGATACTCGTCCTCCTTGCCTCCACGTTCCTGCCCGGCCTCTCCAGCGTCCGGCGTTCGGCCCGTCCAGCGGCCGAACAATTCCCCACCCCGGGCCCACCTCCAGCTCCGGCCGGAAACACCGCACCGCCCCCAACTTCATCTCACCCCCAAAGAGCCACGCTCCTGCCGCCGGGCCGTTTCGGGATCTAGTTAGATCCGTCCGCAGACGGCGGTCTTCACGGAGTCATACCACACGGGCCTGTTGAGCACCCGCCTCCGGCAGAGGTCGCAAGCCCGGCGCTCCCTCCGGGCGCCGGACTTGTTCAACTCGGAGCAGTGCCTGGGGTTACTCCCACCCTTGGCACAGGCGTATCGTATCTCGTGGTCCCAGTGGCCGCAATCGTACTGGATGTTCTCGGCGGAGCACATCGTCCGCAGTCTGCCTGTTGTAGCTTTTCTTCTTCCGCTTGCTTCTTGGAGCAGTTCGTGGAGACTGCTATAGTTGGTGTGTTTTGCAGTTGTCTGACTTCCGGTGCCTTCCCTTTTTGCTGGTTGATAGCTTCCTTGTGATGATGGCGGTGGGTAGTGTTGACAGTCGGGCTGCTTCGCTTGGATTTAGAAAAGGAATTGCCGACAACTCCAAGAGTCTCCAGGACTCCCTCAAGAAATATATACAGCAAAATAGTTGAAAACAGGAAAAACGCGTGTAAGATTTTGATCAAATGAGCATTGCGAGCCCGACACAGAATGCCATCATTGAGATTCACAACGGAGAAAGCTGGATATATACCTCATGCCCGCTTTATACTATTTGTTACCTACAAAGGCTCCCGCACAACAAAGACCCAACGTCCACCTGCACATGTTTCTCAGGGTGCCAAAAGTCGTGCTGATTCCCCTCCTTTGATAGTCTTGAGGCCACTAACAAAAACGACATATCCTGGATATGGTGGACTCCCATCTCCCAGTTTCTCAGGGGAAGGGCGAAGTGTATGCGTCGCAAGGGTCATTTCTAAACGTGAGGCGCACCTACCTGAAATTGTGTCGATATGGCCGAGCTTTTCTTTGTTCACGAACGAACCTGAGAATGGGTGGAGTGCGCCTTCTTTGTCTCGGCTGTGCGAGGTACTCCAGGGAAAGCACATTTCCCAGACCGGGCCCGCTTGGTCCGGTGGACGGATTACGGGAGGCTGAAGAGGAAAAAGGAAGTACAACGAGAATGGGATTGAGATCTGTTACTAACAACTGTTGGCCAGGTGTTTCCAGATCCATCTCGGATAGGAAATTCGAGAAGGCGGTTTTCGCCATGGTGGGAAATACAACAATGAGAGGTCAGCCCACTTGTAACATCGGAGGTGTCGCATATCATATTTATATTCCCACTCATCTCCGACTTCTCGTGTGCGGGGCTGATGCCTTAGAGCGCATGGAATGTTGGAGGTGGTATGAGAGCATCCACCGGTCTCCCCGGCAAGAGGGCCTGGCCAATGGTTGCGGTTGCAGCTGCACCTTCATGAACACTTGAGAATCCGTTGCTTGAGACACTGTTCTGAAGAAGCGGCAGAAGGAAGTGCACCGCTCTGTATCTCTCCATCTCCATCCTCGACGCAGAGGTTCGATACTAGAGGACACAGGTAATTCATCCTCGTCATGAAGGAATATGAGCCAGAGTAAGGCTTTGCCACCTTTTCTGACTGTCGAGGTAACGAGGTAATGACTAGTAGATAATCACTCTGAGGCAGAAACGGTGCCGAAATTGGAGAAACACATGGATCCCTGTCTACTGAGAGCAACCAGTGGCAGCAACATTCAAACTGCCAACTCCGCGCACACTGAATTCTCTGACGGGATTGGATTCGGTGTTGACACTGGACTGCGTGATGCGGAAGAAGGGGTTGATGCTTCCCGCTGGCTCTGACGCTGAAGCCACGATATGCCGCTGCGCAGAGGGCATCGGATCAACGCCTTTCCGGTGCTATCTCGTCGTCAAGTAAAGAATGAGGGACTTGAGGTCATCATGGCAGCACGAGCGCCAATAGGCGTCCTTGGAGCGGGTATTGAGATGGAGTTGCCGGATTTCATGCGTACTCTATAGTTGGTAATGAGTGTTCTCGTTTGCACATTTCCCCATTCCGAGGGCAAATTCGAGCTTTAAACTTGACTACGAGTTAAGTGGCATTGCTCCCTTGGGTTGCCACAAGTCATACATACCTCAAAACATGAGCGTTCCTGTTTGCACCTGCTCTATACTAAGACGAATGTAGAGCCTAAAGCTCTATATGTGTTGGTGGCGTTTCTATTTCGAGTTGCCATATGCCATATGTACTCTAGAGGTGGGATTCTTCCTTCCCATTGCTCACGCTCTGTGTTGAGAGGGAGGGGGGGGGGGGGGGGGGTTTAACCCGTCAATTAGTTGG
>JAMBUN010000145.1:18124-44124 GCA_030271035.1 Microascus cirrosus
CCCCCCCCCCCCCCCCCCCCCCCCCCCCCCCCGAACCCGTCTATGAGTTGGTGGTATTGCAACTTCGCAGGAGAATTCGCTGTACTTGCCCCTGCTAGTGAGAGAACTTACCCTCTTCATTGCAGCTCCTGCAAGCTCCGGTGAACTTGCGACAACGGGACAATCTTTGGACATGTGCCCTGTCGCCGTGTCAGAATCGGACTGGCATCGGGGCTTTTGAGGCCGTGGGAGCACTTACCTTCCTCATCACAGTTCCTACAAGCTCCGGTCGACTTGCGAGCGTGAGGACAATCGGCCTTCATGTGTCTGGCAAGGAGGTATCTGAGGTGGAACTTCAGTCTTAACTGTCAACTCTTACCCATCCTCGCCACAGTTGAAGCAGCCACGCTTCTCGTCGTCAGCGCCAATGTTGGGATTGTTCTCTTTGTTCGATCCTCTATACATGGGTTTAGAGAGGCTCGCGGGTGAAATCATCCATGATGTGCACATACCCAAGATCCGCATGGTCGCCACCAAAGTTAGCGGAGACATCTTTTTTGCCTCATCGGTCGTCGCTCTAAGCGTCGTTCCAACCACCGGCGGAGGGGGCGCTTCCCCAATAGTCACCGCCACCAGTCGCAGACGAGTCCCATCCGCCGCCGTCACCGGCAACGAAAGATATGACTGTAGCTTTCTGGTTTTATTGGGGGTGGTTAGACACTTGAATCTGTAAGTAGTGGAATGAATAAATAAATAGACCCCATGTAAAACAAGATGATAAAGTAGTCGGAGACCAGTGTCTCTAACTGGCGTGAGAACAGCGAGTGTTATCCCAGAGAGTCGAAACTCACGTGCGGTAAATTCGAGATGAGGATGGAAAGAAAGGCAAAGAAGTCTGACGCTTGTGAGGGAAGGTGTGAGAGAAGAAAGTGGCCGAGGAAGAAATGAAAGAGGGCGAAGCGTATCTGAGAAGGGGAAAAAAAGGAACATGAAGGTATTAGGGAGGGCGAGTACCGAGGAGGTTGCAAGCCCGCGAAGAAACGGACAACATCCCGAATAAGCACACCATAAGTTCAGTGGGAAGGAAGGAGCAAACGTGGTACGCGATCACTCCTCCCTAGACCTAGCAAGAGAGCTAGAGAAAGGAGCTGAAGGTGACGGACCGCGAGCCAAGAGCGCGCACCTGGGGAAAGATCGTCAAGTAGTACGTTTTCTGAGTGGAGCTCGGTGACGGGGATATGGACGACGTAGGGAGACACCATAGTTACCAACGAAATGTGGCTCCTAGCGGATGGATGGGTTGGGTATGAATCTGTGCAGCCCCTCCAAGTCGGGAAGGTTCGCTCGTGGTAAGAGTATTATCCACGATGATAGCTAGCCTCCATCAGCTCAGGTCACTTTCTCTCTTTGGTCAATAGCAAGAACCCAACACCATACCAAAGGCATTGTGGTGATGCCCATATCCCTCGGAGCCCTTCCTTTCCAACGCATCACATTCCTCTAGCTATTTTCCACTATTTGCTACCGCCTCTATACCATACTCTTTCTCCCTTTTTTACTTCACACCAATCCTCGAAGCAGCCGAAGCCAATCTGCCAGATCACAAGTAGTTGGGCCAACTAAATAGAACTTCTTTCAAAGGGAGCACACTACATAGTGCCGGGGTCTTGGAGAGGTTGTGAAGCAGGATGTGGAGATGCCAGGGTGTCTAGCACTGTGAGTTGGGCACGATCTAATTTCAATGGGGATGTTTGAGTGGATTCTCTGGCTATTCAGATTTTTTATATACAAGCTTAGATTATAAGGCGGCATCAAGAAATCCATCACCTCTAGGTATGATACCAGTAATACAGGTAGGTGCTGTGTGTCCGTGGTCCGTGGCTAACTCATAACATATTTGTACTCGAGAGAAGAAGAAGAAGAAGAAGAAGAAGAAGAAGAAGAAGAAGAAGAAGAAGAAGAAGGCAATAGTATTCCTTCAAGAGGAACTAGTGGCAGGTTCGCGAAGGAAACCATCAGAGTCATGACGTTCGAGGAGGAAGTCGCCCAAGAGCGACTGGGGCCTTTGCTAGTTCGCCCTCGAACCCTAAGTCACCCCAGAATATCTTGGGCTCCCTGCAACATCACGGCTTTCGTTGTATTGATGAGGCTACAGCACTTACTAACGGATACTGTCATCATGGTTCCCCTTCCCGTAGAAAAAGGCCACCGCCCAAATACTCTAAACAAGACCTTCCTGGCAAACACAAATATCTTAAGTAGTCTTAGTGACAACCCCTTTGCCAACCCGCAGAACGGGAAGGACTACGCATTATCCAATGTTGGCCAGGACAGCGGCCATGCTTTGAACAAAGTCCACGGGCTTTATCCTGTGGACGGTCGGAAATTACTCGCGACGTGAGATAAACGCCGAGTTCCACAGATGGCGCCAAGGTCATACTTCGCCCTATTAAGAGCGCGCCTGGGAATGAGCGGATTCGGGAGGCGCCAAAGCTCCACATCCGTTCAGATTAGGTGGTCAGAACCTTAGCTCAGACGCCCAGGTGTAGCTGTCGTGATCTGCGCAGGTGCCGCGGGCTCGCGCGAGACGAGCGCGAAGTGGGGGTCGTCGATGATGCGGGGATCGCCTCGGGGAAGCCGCGCCGGGCTTCGGCACAAAAGAAGTCCAAGCGGAGGGGTAGCAGCCGTCACGCATCGAGCTGCCTGGGTAATTATTATAAATCAAGCGTGGGCATTTCGCAAGTGACGCACTTCTTGGGCGAGCCACAATGCCCGCCTGCCAGGTTCCAACGTGGTGACGATAGCAGGATCCGGGTCTGGCCCCGCACTGGACCCCTCTGGGGCAGTACTTAAGCTCGTGGAGCCCCTGGCATATTCCGCCCAAGTCCATTTCCCCTCTCTACACACCATACTACTCAATTGGCCCTTGTCGTTATCACTATCACAATGTCTAAGCCCGATGATCTTCCTCCCATGCAATACCGGTACCTTGGTCGGTCCGGTCTGCAGGTCTCTGCCCTCTCGCTCGGTGGCTGGCTCACCTACGGCGGCCATGTTGACAAGAGTACGTTTACGCGAGCTCAAGACCTTGATGGTCCTTCCCCAAGATAAATGCCGCCCTTGCTGAATGTGTGTGACTTTATACAGAGGGGACGCTGGCCTGCATGAAAGCGGCGTACGATGCCGGCATCAACTTCTTCGACACGGCCGAGGTGTACGCTGGCGGCGAGTCGGAGGTAGTCATGGGTGAGGCGATCAAGGAGTTTGGTTGGAAGCGCAACGACCTCGTCATTTCCACCAAGGTAAGCCGCCACGAACCCCCTCACCCGGGAGGGAAGACGCATCTCTCCTGACAAGGATCTTACACAGCTCTACTGGGGCACAGCGTTCGGCGACAACCCAGTGAACAACAAGGGACTGTCGCGGAAGCACATCGTCGAGGGCATGAACCTCTCGCTCAAGCGCCTGGGCCTCGACTACGTCGACATCATCTATGCCCACCGGCCAGACCGTCGCACGCCGATGGAGGAGACCGTCCGGGCTTTCAACCACCTCATCGACACCGGAAAGGCCTTCTACTGGGGCACTTCGGAGTGGAACGCCGACGAGATCATGTCGGCGTGGAGGGTTGCCGACCGCCTGGGGCTTATCGGCCCCATTGTGGAGCAGCCGCACTATAACATGCTGTAAGTAGGAATGAAGAGCGTGTCCCTGAACTAGAAACGGTTAAGATACAGAGGCTAACAAAGTCCAAAACTACAGGGAGCGTGAGACTGTCGAGGGCGAGTTCCGCCACCTCTACCGCGAAGTCGGCCTAGGCACTACCGTCTTCTCGCCGATGAAGCAGGGCATCCTCTCGGGCAAGTACAAGGACGGTATCCCCAGCGACTCGCGCTTCGCGCAGACGCAGGTCGAGTTCATCAACGCGTTCGTCAAGAGGACGGCGGGCGAGATCTTCCAGGGCTGGGTCGACACGGCGAACAAGCTGATACCCATCGCCGAGAGACTCGGCGTTAAGATGAGCACGCTCGCGCTGGCATGGGTCATCAAGAACGAGAACGTCTCGTCGGCCATAATGGGGGCCAGCTCGGTTGAGCAGGTGTGGGAGAACGTGCGGGCGCTGGCGGTGCTGGACAAGTTGACGCCCGAGGTGCTGGAGGAGATCGAGAGCATCCTGAACAACAAGCCGCCCGCGCTCCCGGACAGGTTTTAGGCGGGGAGAACTGAGTTGAATGAAGTAGACGTAGATAAAGAAGATGGTATAGTTGTGAATAGGACAAAAAAGGGGAATATTATGCGGTTAACGTTTGAGCTTCGCGTGGCTTGGGGCGAGACACATGTTTCGGGGATTCTGTCAGGCGCCCCGGAAAAGATTGTGGAGTGTGGGGGACGGGTTGCGCCCACGCCCCAATCGAGCCTCGGCAACACCCCTCCAGGTACATTTCAGCAACCACCACTCAACCGTCACGACCCGTCTTCTGAGAAGCAGCACGAAACAACAAACATAGCTGTTTAAACTTGACGTGACCTACTCTCGGTCCAGGCGCCGACACTAGGATCTCCCAGACACCCCAGAAATACCGCCCGCCATGGCACTCCAAAACTACAATTACACACACTTTACGGTCACCTCCCCCGCTCCCTTCGTCGCCCACGTCGAAATCAACCGCGCCGCGAAGCTCAATACTTTCACGCGCGACATGTGGCTTGAGTTTGGTACGGTCTTCGCACGGCTCTCGCATGACCCAGACGTCCGCGCCGTCGTGCTGTCGGGCGCAGGGGAAAAGGCCTTCTGCGCCGGGCTGGACGTCAAGGCTGCGGCAGGCGACGGGGTTCTCGGGGGCGGGGGTAGAGATGTCGGGAGGTCGGCGACGGGGCTGAGGAGGTATATTGAGGAGTTCCAGGGGGGTATCTCAAAGATGGAGGAGTGCGAGAAGCGTGAGTTTTGGGCCCCATTCATACATATGACTGGTTCCCTCCGGAACACAATATCCCACTGGCCGCGGCTCGTCTGTTAACGCTTAGCATAGCCGTGATCTGCGTCCTCCACGGTATATCCATCGGCCTGGCCATCGATATCGCCTGCTGCGCCGACGTCCGTTTCGCCTCCCAGGACACCAACTTTGCCGTCAAGGAGGTCGATATCGGGCTAGCAGCCGACATCGGCACCCTCGCGCGTCTCCCTAAGATCGTGGGCTCGGCGTCGTGGGTGAAGGACGTCTGCCTGACAGCGAGGAACTTCTCGGCCGAGGAGGCGCTTGGCGCGGGCTTCGTGAGCCGCGTCCTAGCAAGCAAGGGTGAGGCGGTCGGGAAGGCTGTTGAGATGGCGGCTTCCTTGGCGGGCAAGAGTCCGGTTGCGGTGCAGGGGACTAAGGAGATCTTAAACCACGCGAGGGATCACTCCGTTCGGGAGAGTAAGTGGCTTCGGTAAATGCGCTGGGATAGAAGATCTAAGATGCTAACGTTTATAACAGACCTGCGGTATACGGCAGTTTGGAATGCGGCGATGGTGCAGTCAAAAGACTTCATCAATGGCCTACAGGGAGCTATGTCCAAGAAGAAGCCCACATTCGAGAAGCTGTGAGGGGCGACGAGGCCCGATATATGTAAGAATATGAGGGGACTGCACGGGGACTGGTGTTGAAGATGAAAGGCGCTATGAAGAGGCGTTCTATAACGCTATATAGACGCTGGGGTATCTCCATATCTCGTAATTTTCATCGCAGCTAGACTGCATCTCCTAGTTGCTGGATCCTATGTATCTCTGCATCGCTCGCGACATGCCATCGGCATTTATCGGGTGCCATAAGGTGCCATAAGCAGTTAATGCGGCGAAGGACGATCACGAGTCCGGAAACGCGTCGGCAATAGCGCCGATTTCCCGAATCTTGGCTTGAGGTACATGTGCCGGCAAGGCTCAGGGCGACTTTGTGGGCTTCACGGACAGCGCAGAGAAGCCGAAACTGAGCCGCTAGCCGGAATCGGACTCATCCTGCGTGTCATGCGGATGCCTCAGTTTCTATAGTCTGCAGTCAGCACTTCCACCGGCCTATCACTCGCTCGTCATATCCTCACCTCGTCGAGCTTCTGCTTGAGGTCCGCGACCATGGTCTCCTTGACAACGCACCGCTGCTCGTCCAGGTCCTCGATTATGTACTCATGGTTCGCGCTGTCGATGTTGACGATGATCGACTTCACGGCGGGGTCGCACTCGATCAGGACGCCTGCGGGGGTTGCAAAACCCCGGGGTTAGTGGGGAGACGACGGAGACCGGGGATTCGGGGCCGGGCGACGGCGAACCTCGGATAGCTCTGGGCATGGCTTGTGTGGGGGAAGAAGAGCCCGGCAGTTGGGCGGGGGTGCCTGGCGTTGGGAGTGGCGGTGGTCGAGGTTTGGTTCGGTCGAGCTGGGGAAGATCGTCGGAGGACGAGCAGTCGATGATGGCCAGGCGTAGGGTATGTAACGAGGCGAAGGTTCGGGTTGATTCCGACGGCGGCGAGGCAGAAGCTTCGGCCGAAGCTCTGGCACGTTGAGATATCGCCAAGAGTTTTATGCATTCCATACCCCGGCACAAATCGATGCTTCTTTCATATGCATGGACCGTGAATATACTGACTTACCACTGTGGTACTCTGCCCCGCCCCCGCTCCACCTTTGGTCTTGAGACTGAGCTTTTCCAAGAGCCCCGCGGCAGACATTACTTCATTCTCTCCTCACTAGGAACCCTGGTTCCTAGCTTTCATAGAGTGAAAAGCTGCATGGCCGAATACGGGTTGAACCTTGTTTGCATGTGGGTCTCCAATGAGAAAATCGTGCATTGCCGCGTCGAGAAGTTTCGGAGAGTGCCAAATAGTCGCCAATGTAGGTGCCCCTTGTCCAGCTGCCACCCGTTACAACAAACGGAAGACGAAAGAAATGAGAGGGATTTATTCCGGTCAAGCAAATTAGGATAGACTGGATGGGCGAGGACCGTGTGGCTACAGCTCAGTTTGGGGCTCATTGGAGTGGACGAGGTCGGGAGTAACACCGAGGCGGGAGCGGATGTGCCTGGGCAAATACTGGGATTGCGGAGACTTTTGGTATCGCATGGCGCTGGTTGTCGTATGATAAGCTCTGTATTACATACAAGTAGGGATCTTTGGGAAGAATAGCAAGCGCCATTGAGGTCCTTCTGGTAACGTGGGCGTTTTGGGCGACTTCGGCGGGATCTCGGCGGGCGCCTCGTCTTGGGAGCTAGTGAGAGGTCCCTCAACATCTCTCAGATATACAGTAGTCAACGGAGTACTGTAAATTCACCTGAAAGCCCCGAGCTGTGGACGGATTGAAACGGTAGCCAAGATCTCATCGGGCTTTGTCGTCCCGTGGCCCGAGGGTAACTTCAGTCGTAAAGCCGAGAAGAGAAACGGGCTCCGTGTTTCGCCTGGCGGCAACCGACGGTCCTGGCCTTGTTGGATATGACACAACGCGCGACCTCAGGCCAGTCTTGCCAAGTACGTAATAGGTCTATCATCCCCGTCGGTCCGGCTTGTTCCGCAACCAATTGCCCCGCCCACCTGCGGACCGATGACAACAATAATAGAGGGGCAACGGAGGTACGTCCGATTGCCCCTCACCAGCTGTGAAATACCCTCGACCCCGAGACATCTCATGTCATTAACTTTTCTCCTCCTTTCCCAACAAAATTTGGAACCAGCCTCTGTCCTGGACCCCTCTTGCGACTAAAACATCGAGTTAGATCGATTCCACGTTTCGCAACCCCGTATCACCGAACGAGCTTTTTCTTGTAGCTACCGAAAGCAATCAAAATGGGTCTCCTGCAGGATTTGAACATTAAGCCCGGCGTCATCTATGGTGATGATGTCCTCAAGGTGAGAAAACTCCAGGCGAACTGCGGCGGCTCGCGCTTTGAGAGTCGCGCGCGGCGTGTTGGTTGATACTACGTACTTGAGCTAACCGACCTCTCCGTCTAGGTCTTCTCCTACGCTAAGGCCAAGGGCTTCGCGATCCCCGCCATCAACGTCACCTCGAGCTCTACCGTGTACGTTCTGGACCGCAAATACCGGCCTCAAAAGCTCGTTGCGCAAGCTTTTAGAGCTAACATATACGTGCAGGATCGCTGCCCTCGAGGCTGCGCGCGATTCCAAGTCGCCCATCATCCTCCAAACCTCGCAGGGTGGCGCCGCCTTCTTCGCCGGCAAGGGCATCCCCAACTCGGCTGAGAAGCAGGAGGCTTCCGTGGCCGGTGCTATCGCCGCCGCTCATTTCGTCCGTGCTGTCGCTCCCCTCTACGGCATCCCCGTCATCCTCCACACCGACCACTGTAGGTGCTGATGAGAACTCACCATTGTGGGGGGGATGTATTTTGATGCTAACTCAAAATAGGCGCCAAGAAGCTCCTCCCCTGGCTAGACGGCATGCTCGATGAGGGTAAGTTGCGATCGGTCTGTGTCTTCGGGAGCTGCCTGCTAATCTTGCCTGCTATCTAGATGAGCGGTTCTTCAAGGAGACCGGCACCCCTCTCTTCTCTAGCCACATGATTGACCTGTCCGAGGAAGAGGTCAAGTACAACATTGACACTACGGCGGCGTAAGTGGAATGGGATCACCCTTAAGAAAGCGGAAGACTAACCATCGAACCCACATAGGTACCTCAAGCGCGCTGCGCCCATGAAGCAGTGGCTCGAGATGGAGATTGGTATGGCCCCGGCTCGTAACGATCTCCAACAAGCAGCTGGCTGACCCTTCATAGGTATCACTGGTGGTGAGGAGGACGGCGTGAACAACGAGGACGTCGACAACAACTCGCTCTACACTCAGCCCGAGGACATCTGGAATGTGCACTCGACCCTCTCCGCCATCTCCCCCTATTTCTCCATCGCCGCTGGCTTCGGTAACGTCCACGGTGTCTACAAGCCCGGCAACGTCAAGCTCCACCCTGAGCTGTAGGTTTCACTCTATTTCATCCCCGAACAAAAGTCGGCTGGAAGACCCATTGCTAACGCCCGTGTCTAGCCTCGGCAAGCACCAGGCTTACCTTAAGGAGAAGCTCAACACCAAGGACGACAAGCCCACTTTCTTCGTCTTCCACGGCGGCTCGGGCTCGGCCACGTCGGAGTTCCAGGAAGCCATCTCCCACGGTGTTGTCAAGGTCAACCTCGACACGGATCTCCAGTGGGCGTACCTCTGCGGTGTCCGTGACTACGTCACCAAGAACATCGAGTACCTCAACACGCAGGTCGGCAACCCCGAGGGTGCTGACAAGCCGAACAAGAAGAAGTACGACCCGCGTGTCTGGGTAAGTAAAACCGTGGTACCCTTGTGGGCGGCTCGTGGGGGTGCTAATTCGTGTCACAGATCCGCGAGGGTGAGAAGACCATGAAGGCGAGGGTCGTCACGGCCCTTGAGGACTTCTTCGCTACCAACGTCCTTTAAAAGGGTATAGGCGTCGTTTGCTTTTGAAATGGAATGGGGTGAGGAAGCATGAGATTCAAATCGGGCTTAGTCGGAGTTGGGATATCGCAATGGGGCCGCGATATGTAGACATGAAATATCAATGATACGTTGTACAAGCAAGTGCAGCCTGGAGTGCTTGTGACCTCAAGAGGCATCTATTATGCGGCGAGCTCGTCTGACCCCGCGGTCTCGGAACTAGAGCTCTTTCGTAGTTTGGTGTCAGGTACTTGACTATTAGCAATTGCCTCACTGCCAGTTTGCGACAACCCGGCAAAAGCCAGACTTCTGCTTCGGCCAGCCCCCAACATCATGGCTCCCGTGATCGTTGCGTGATTTATGGAGAATCCCGAAGTACACCGGCTGACGTGGGCGCGGGCGTCTAGACTGGCGTTGAATTTTGTGGGGGTTTCGTACTGTCCGGAGGGCCGCTGACGTTTGAAAATTTGGGGGGGGGGAAGGCCGTCCGCCGGCCTCTATCCTCCCTCTGGCGTGTTAGTGTGGGGGCCAGCTGAAACGCCGCTACGGAGCTGCTACAGGCTAATGGCTGGTCAGATATTCGAGATACTACGACACAGCCATTGATAGCTGTCCTGATCCGACGTTCCTCATGCCCATTCCCCTGCAGAAACCATCGGGCGTGGGGGGTTTGCAATACGAAAAATAGGTTATTGGGGAGTACTCGAGTGAGACGCCCGCCGGACTTGGAAGTCCGTGGAGCGATCCAGAGCGGGCGTTGGGCTAGGCCAAGGTTCATTGTCTTAACCTTCCTCTGCAGCTCCCTTGGTCCTCGCGGTGCAATGGGAAGTGGACGGAGGAAGTGGCGAGATGCATGCCTGAGCGTCTCATCATGCACAACTCTAATCCTTCCACCGCTCCTTCCTCCCCCTCCACCGCGGGAAGCCATGACCCTTCATTGTTCCAACCCACGCGCCACCGGTCATCCTTCCGCAGCATTCCCCCCATTCCGTGCGCCTCGTTTTGCTCCATTCCCGCGTTCACCCCCCCGGGCCTTTCCGCTCCGTTTCGATGGGCGAACGCGGTTTGGGCGAAAATAAACTGAAATCCTCCCCTCCGTTCCATATCTTTTCCTCTTTTCGTATAAGCCTTGCCGGTGTGCCTTTCTTGCTCAGCCACGTTCGGTGATTGTCCCGAGATCTCCGCGTGTGTGGCGGTTCTGAAAGACGGGTGGATTAAATATCGGGACGTTTGGCTCCCGGGTGGTTTGATGGTACAGATGGCTAGTGACAAAACGACACGAGATATCGTGTGTCGCGAAGAGGACTGCCGACCTGCGATTTGAATCAAACAACCAAAACGTTATTGCGCATTCTACGCAAGCGATGACAAATAGGGACTGAGGGCAGAAGCTAAGCAGAAAGACGTACCAGGCGAACCCTCCCATGAATCAAGGCCCCGGCTAGGAACAAACGCAACAAATGGCAGACAATAATCAACCCTCCGACGAAGATGGGGGCTGGCCCCGGCCACCCTACGCCTGGATCATCACCCCGCTCCTCATCTTCGTATTCATCGCCATAGCCGCCACCCTCCTCCAGCTCCGCCGTCGCTCTGCCATGCGCCGCTTCGCAGCCGCTCACGCTCAGAGAGCAGGCTGCCCCCAACAGCAGCAGCCGCCCGGCGTGCCGGACCTAGAGGCCGGAAGGGACTCGAGGACAAGGCGGCGGGGGGCTATGCGAAGAAGAGAAGAGCCCGTTGAGGGGCTGGACGAGAACGGGGAGGCGCCGCCGCCGTATGAGCCCACAGGCGTGAAGAAGGAGGATGTGGAGTTGCGTGAGATGGTTGGGAGCCCGCCGGAGTATGGGGAGCATGATGGGGATGTGAGCGCGGTGCAGGCGCCACCTGCTGCTGTCACGCATGAGAGGTAGGGTGTTGTGAGAGGTTTTCGGATAGCGTGCGTGCGTGGTGGACGTTGGAAGGCGACGATGGACACCTAGGAAGGCCAGAAGGCGTGTAATGATGGTAACATGAGGAGATATGGCGCGCGCGTGGGGCAGATGGATTGTGTCATTGATTCTAGCACGCGCTCGTCGCCGGCGTTAGGTTGATCGCGGTATTAGATCTGGCGTATGCATGGCTGGAGGAAGGCGTCTAATACCAGGTTTCCATATGAATATACCCCTCTTGAGAATAGCGTAAGAGACGGTGTGTTCACAATACAGGGCTCCCTCTGTGATTAATAGCGATGCGCTCGAGCCTCGTGGAACTTATATCCTTCCGGCGACCCGCTTCAGCGCAACCAAGAGCATTCACGCTGTTATGCCGCGAGACCAAATTGAACGGGGATAAGCATGTGCTTTAGTAGCTCAGCTATGTGGGAGTAGTCACCGCTATATGACACACCACCTTCTGCTTCCTCCTTTTGACTACATCCATACCCTCGCTTGGGGATCAACGAGAACTCTGCAAGTCAAATAACGAAGGGTGGAATAAGAGATTTACTGCATACATGCAATGATAATAGACGTTAACAGGGAGAGAAAAAAAAATAGGAGAAAAATTAGAAAGTGAGTTACCGTCAAAGCAATGGGGCCGATTAAATATCACTTCGGGGAGAGAAGGGAAGGAAACATATAAAAATATGGGAAACGCCGTGCCATGTGCTGTGTGTTATATAGGAAACGTAGGGGGGATGAAACCAATGTCCGCTGAATCGAAAATGCCCTTTCTTTTGACCTCCGTCTTTCCTCCTCTTACTACTTGAAAATCCCACATGTAATGTGAACATCAAAACATGCCGTTGAACGCCGTGGGAAACCGATGGGTTACTGCAGAGCGGATTCCGCGTGCCCTCACTTCTTGTTCGCCGCCTTATGTTCCTCCAATGCGTCCGCGAGACTCTTCGCAAGGTCCTTTGTCTTAACCTGAATCATCCACGTCTCCAGCCCCGATCCCGACTCGTCCGACGTCATCAGCTTAACGTACTTCTCCTCCGCCTTGTAGTCGACGCTTGGTAGTACCGCCCGGTTGAGTGCTATGTGGCCAGTCGGCTCTCGCCGCAGCAATACGCGCACGGCGCCGGTCGTCTTGTGCTTTAGTAGACGCAGAGGCCCGACGCCCTTCGTCGACCATGGACTCTTCTTCTTCTCAGCTTCCTCCGACCCTTTCTCTGCTGGCTCAAACTTCATAACCTTGGCACGAACATCGTGCACGGCGGTCTCATCCTCCTCTCCCGGCCCTCCTTCCACGAGATTGATTTGTTCGTGCACGGGTTCGCTTTCACCGTCTTCCGTCTTCCCTGAGGCATCGCCCGCGGTGGTCCCACTAGGTTTGGTGGTACTGCTACCAGCAGCTTCCACGTCCGTTCCAGGTTCCGGAGTGCCGGTCGCAGGAGTGGTCGCAAGGCTGGAAGCTCCACCCAAGGTGTTGAAAGGAGAATCTGGAGCGAAGCCTCGGGTTAGCACGGTCAGGTGTTACTGAGTGCCAAAGTTAAACATACTAGTGCCGGTAGTCGAGGCGCCGCCGAAGAGGTTTCCCGCGGGTTGCCCGGGAGTGCCACCGAAGGGGTTTTGTTGCTGGCTCTGCGACTGCGTCGCGAGGTTGAACGGCTGCGCTGGAGTCCCGCCCTGGTTTCCACCGAAAGTGGGCGCTGGGGAGCCGCTCATACCGCCTCGTGCGGCCCTCGCTTTCGAGGCGCCGAAGTTGGGCTTCTTGATCAAACGGCCTGAAGGAGTCGTTGCTCTCGGCGTGTTGGACCCGCTGGTGAAGGCGAAGGGATTGGAGGTATCTTGGCCACCGCCAGGCGCGGGCGCCGGCACGGGCGACGGGGCGGCGCTCGTGCTGTTCTCGCCAAAGGTAAAACTCTTGCTACCGGGCTGTTGCTGAGCTGGCTGCGAAGACGTGCCGAAGCTGAATGGCGATGAGGAGGATGGGCCTCCAAAGCTGGACGAGCCCGGCTGGCTGGCCCCGAAGTTAAAATCAATCCCACCGATAGACGGGGCGTTTTGGCCAAACATGGGTGCAGAGGTGCTGGGAGTGCTTTGCTGGCCACCAAAACTGAACGTAGACGTGCCGTTCGAGCCCAGGCCGGACGAAGCTTGAGGGCCGCCGAAAAAGGTTGGGGGTGCGGTGGTACCAAAGGGCTTCTTGGCAGGAGATGGTTGATCCTCTTGCATAGCATCATCCAGACCTCGTTTCTGAGGTGAAGTGCCGTCCTGCTTCATTGGGCTTCCAAACATAGTGTTCGAAGCCTCAGCCTTGGTCTCGGCCTTCGGAGTCTCGCTGCCTTTGGCTGAGGCCTCGGTTGCTGAACCCGAGCTAAACAGATTGGATGTGGCAGGCGCGGGCTTTTGGGACGTGCTAAAGAGGGAGCTACCGCTAGAAGATCCGCCGAAGAGGTTGGTGGACGCAGCCTGCGCTGTGGAGCCGAAGAGGCTGCTAGGCTTCGGTGCTTCCGTCGACGCGGATCCCGCATTCCCGAAAAGGCTGCCAGGCTTGGGTGCTTCCGTCGACGTAGTTCCCGCATTGCCGAAAAGGCTGCCAGGTTTGGGCGTTTCCGTCGACGTAGTTCCTGCGTTTCCGAAAAGGCTCGATGTGGCCTTGGGAACCTCCGTTGAGGGCTGGGCGGGCGCAGATGTCTGAGCACCGAATAAATTCGTTGTCTTCGGGGCCTCGGCTGCAGCTGGTACAGGAACCGGGGCGGAAGTGGTTTCAGTAGAAGTCGGTTTATTCCCGAAAAGCGTGGATTGTCCAGCGGGAGTTGACGAGCCAAAGAGGCTACTCGATTGGCTCTTGTTACCCCCGAAGATGCTTGGAGTGCCAGCCGCAGCACCGGCCTTCTGGCTCTCGGTCTCTGGGGTACTCTTTGCAGTGTCTGCCTTGGATTCGGAATCGGTGGGAGCGGATTTGAACAAAGACGTTGCAGAAGGCTGAGGAGTTCCATTGGCCGGCTTGGATGTACTGGGGGGGAAAAGTTTCGAAGTCGGCTGCGAAACATTTTCCTTATCGGATTCACCACCAGACTTATCCGTTTCAACAGGCTGCTGCGGCTTTTCCTCCGCAGACGGTGCTGGCTTCTGCGCCCCAAAGAGACTCGGGGTAGACGGATTCGCAGTTTGGAAGATGGAGCTGCTAGGAGCTGACGTCGCCCCAAAGAGGGATGATCCTTGTGAGGGCTGAGGAGCAAACTTAAGCGGGGTGCCTGGCGTCCAAGTTTTATTGGCGGGTCCTTCGGAAGTAGGAGCCTGTGATGGAATTGACGCGGTATCGGCAGTCGTTTCAGCCTGCGAGTCTTCGCCTTGACCAAATCGGACTGGCTGGCCATCTGTTCCTTTGGTGACTCGATCGAATAGGCTACGGCCCGGAGTAGACTCTCGGCCCTCGGACGAAGCGTTCGACTCCGTGGTGCCCACACCACTAACGCTGGATGCCTTGGAGGCAAACACATTGGTGGTAGGGGCGGTACCCAGGGAAGGGGCCGGCGCAGCGGTACCGTTAACAGCACCATTAGACTTCTGAGATTCTTCCTCCTGGTCGGATTCAGTCTCACTTTCGCCGTCCCCATCCGCTCCACTGTTCTTGCTCGCATCCGACAAGTAGCCGAAAATGTTTCCACCTGCAGCTCCCTTATCCAACACCGAACGAGCCAGTCCACCGTCTGACTTATTGGCAGCAATTGCTGGCTTATGCGGCGTATATTCCGTGGTCTCAGCGGCCGGGGTGGCCGGTTTCGAGGCAATCCTCTCGAGGAAAGTCTTCGTGGCAGACGAGGTGGTCTTCTGTTGCTTGACTGGCTGAGAATCGCCAAAGGGTGCCTTCCGCTTGTTTTGTGTGGCATCAACAGGCTCCCCGATGGCGTTCTCCTCGTCAACGGCACGTCTCTTGCCCGTGGTCTGTCGTCCAGCACGCTCTTCGCCCGTGTCAGGCTCTTCCTCCGCCTTGCGCTTTGTCGAAGACTTGGAGGGTCGTCTAGTTGACGAGTCTTCTGCTTCCTGCTCCTCATTTTGAAGACCGTGAGCTGCCCTCCATTTCCTAAGGATCTCCGCGGAGGGCTTTACGTTCCTGAATTCGTACAGACCATATCGTAGCAAGATGAGACTTCTGCTCTTTTCGAACTCCTTGGCGAAGTTCATGATGTTGAGCTTCCAATCCTTCTTCGTAAAAATCTCATTCGCCGCATGCTTGAGGCGTCGAAGGTCGAGGATGCAGAAAAACTGGCGCCTCTGCAGCTGATCGAAGTTTTTCGGGCAGAGGTGCTCAAGGTACTGATCCGCAAATACTGAACCTAGCTGTTGGTTCAGGTCCTCCGGAACCTTCTTCGCCAACTCAGCACCAGTAAGGTCGGCAGGAGGCTCGGGGATAGCCATCTTAAAGAGCTCGGTAGACGTGGACTCGGCGAGAGTACGTCGAGGCGTCGCCTTTGTCGTCGAGTCGCGAAATAGTTTCTTCGGCTCGGGAGTGGCTGCAGGCGCGAAAACCTTGCGCAGCGTGTTACCGGGGATAGAGGGCTCGAAGCGCGGGCCCGTGCTAGAGCTGAGTGACGATGCACGAAAGATATTGCGCGCTGTGTCGATAGAGCTTTCATTCAGGTTACTTGATGGGAGAGAATCGCGATCAAGGATGCGTCGAGATCCCATCGTCGGACGTGGCGTGCCGAAGCGCTTATTTCCACCGGGGGAGGAGGCATAGACTGAATTGGCGAATTTGAGATGCGGGCGCGCCTTAGGCGTGCCGTTGGCCTGCTCCATGGCGATGACCTGGATCGAGTAATGCGACGGCGCGGTTCAGGACGATAGTAGCCCGCGGTGAGGATGATTGTGGCGATGGGTTGCGATAACCTGGCGCTTGGAACTGTGGTCCAGGCTCCAGTCCGGAAGCCACAAGAATCGCGGTTGCGTGCGGCAGGAGGGGGGAGAATAAAGAGAAATCCGAGGCCTCAGCACATAATAAATGAGCTCGGAGAGTAGTTGAAACGGAGAAAAAAAAAGAACCGTTGGTGGGGAGAAAGAAAGTTGATGACGCCGGAGTTAAGAAACGCGCCTGGATGATGCTGTTATTTTTTGGACCGTGGAGACGGCTGGTGGTTGAGCCAGGCAAGGGGGGCAAATATGAGGAGACAAATTTTCTGGTGTGGGCGGGTGGCCGTGGCAATCTGGTGACTGCAGCAACTGGATGGGTATGCATAACTAGGGAGGCGTCCCTTAAGGACCGAGGGGTCGTTCTTGTGAAATAATGTAGCCTAAGGTATCAGTACCTAAGTACTCTGGCAATACAGATCTTAATACTGCAAATTGAATATACGCAAAGTACCAGTACTTGAAGCTGCGCCTAGATGGAAGGGAGAAGGTTCACTGCCAGTGACCACAGTACAACTCCATCAAAGGACACAAATATTTATGCTGACAGATACATCCTGTCTACCCTCGGAAGCGCTTCGATAGAGCACAGCTATTGGGTAACACTGAAGTTGCCCATTCCTCAATGAGGCGTTCGCGAATGGGGCTTGACCAAAACCGAACGAAACTTTATTGTGGCGCACCTTTTAAAGTTGCTCGATTGCGCATCAATTGGCACACGAGAGTTCTTTCGCGGAACGTGCGTCCCGTGAGTGCGCATTTCTAATGGACGCGAGTGTCTGCTTGCGCATCTTGCGCGGGTCCGCCTTCGTTAGGCCTTCGCTTTTAGGCCGGAGACACTTCGTGCATCTAGTCAGAACGCGACAATTCTCGACGCGGTCCCCCATACCGTCCGCCGACTGGAGAGCCCCCGGTGAAGATCTTCTGAACCCTCCGAGGAGCACCCTGCCTCCATCCCTCAACCTTCCAACTCGACAACCCGGCGATGGCACCTTTAGCCACTTCTTCAAGGTCGGAAAGGTGTACCTAGGGTTCTACAAGGAGGGTTTCAAGAGCGTTTTCGCCAACCGCAGACTTTTGAATAGCAAAGTCGCCCTCCTGTCTCCCGATGACCGACCTTCCCTCTTCAAACCGCACCACGTTCCCGCCACGTTTTCTCGTGCCGACTGGATACTATTATGGAGGACCCGACATGACCTCATGCGACTTCCACTCTTCGGTCTCACCTTCCTGCTTTTCGAAGAACTCACTCCATTCATCGCATACTTTGTTGAAGGCATCATGCCGCTTACCTGCCGACTACCCCAGCACACTGCAAAGTCCCGGGCTAAGGCAGTAGCGAGGCGAAAGTACGCGCTAGATGAGTTAAAGTGGAAGAACCCGGACGGGGTCGCCACGGCGTCGGCTGCGCGGTCGCATATCCTGCGCAGTCTTAACCTCGTCAGTGGCTTTTGGGACCGCATCGGTTTAATACCGCCGGGACTATGGCAGTCTAAGGGACGCTCTCATATGGGGTACCTTGAGGCAGACGATAGGCTCCTGCGGAAAGCCGGGAAGGTGGAATACCTTTCAGAGGATGAATTACTACTCGCTTGCGTGGATCGAGGTATTGATGTCGACGTCACGACCGAACTAGCATCTGGACGCAATTTCCACGAGGATAGGCGACGACTTCTCGACAAATGGCTCCAATTGACTGACGGAAAAGACGAGCCGGAACGGAAAAGGCGAATGGCGACCCTTTTAACCCTCAAGTACGTCCCATGCCTCCCGCGAGACATCGTCTACCTGCCTTGGCCTGACTGTGTTGTTCATTTTGAAACTGGTGACTGACCTGTTTTCCAATATCTAGACCTGAAGACTGGCCCAAAACGCCCGACTTTCCCCTCCCATCTTGGGAAATCTAAGGAAGCAAGCAAGGGATGTGCGGGCTCGACTTCGCAGATCCCGCTGATGCTTTTTTGAACCCTCCTGTAAGCAGGACGTGGGATCACAGCGGCTTATCCGAGGTTGCCCACCGTTGTGACTTTCACCTCCCGAGCTAGGCGAGCTCTAGACGTTTACACCATCCTGTAAGCAATACAAGCTGGCATGCCATAGGATTGTAGCTCTGTGCCATGGTAGAAGGAAGATTCCCCTCTCGCCCTTATAGAAGTTAGCCTTTCGAGACGTGTAAGAATATATTGTACACTCTACAGATAACTGCGTCTTCACTTTGTTTACACATGTAATGAGGCATACGGGCCCCGGGAAGAGCCCTCGCCAGCCAGATATTTCGGGTTAATAGCACCACCCTTACGGACGGTAGAATACATCGAGAGATTTATATTCTCTGCTTCCCCAAGTCAAAGCTGACCACTCATGCAAGGATGGAGGAGAGCCCAGACAATTGGAGTGCAGACCCCAGATACTACCACCAAAAACTGAAAGCTCAGCAAGACTCGAGGTCGGTCAAAGAACTGCCAACCCATGGCAGCGCCCATATCTCCTTCGACTGTGCATACGGATTGAGTTCTCGACACGAGCTGACCACCAGGCTGGTCTACCCCGCCTCAATGAATTATATTGTCTGGGACCTATATGGGACAGCCGCAGAAGAGGGGTGAGAAGTGTAGTGGAAGCAAGTTTTGGACACACATGGCTCATGTTAAAAAGGACTAATGACCCAATAATACTAAGCTCTTGCCCCGGGAAGGACGAGGGCTCAAGTTGGCTTATGGGTGGAAGCAACGAACGTTACCAGAAGTACTTAACCGAAGAGCCTGCCTCCTTTACTGAGATGCGGCGCATGGTTGTACGTACAGCAGACCGTTGTCCAGAGTCTATCTTGCGCAAAGTAGCAAATACCAAAAGGGGAGAGTCCCATAAGTACGTTCTAATGACCTCGGTAAGTACTAGGTACAAGTACCCCTGACCCATCCATGAGTCCCCATAACCTGGAAGGTCCATCGCCGGCTTGGAAACTGGGGTCCGCTTCGCCTCTAACATAATCGAGAGCTTCGCACGCCGTATTCCGTACGTGTATCAGCGGGACTAAAAGGACTTCTTTCAAAATGTCTTAACTTTCCTCCAAGATAGCCTACGCGGCCAACACCCCTACGTTCAACAAAAAAAATGGAAACGCCAGTGTCGAGGGTTAGAGTGAATGCTTGCATCATCGTCTGAACACTAATATGGGATTCAAGGAGCTGGGATGGTTTGCGAGAATAGGATTGGCAGGTCAGGGGAAAAGGGGTGAGCAGTTTCCAATAGTGGTGCTCTTTTTGGGCGACAGGGTCTTCATAGTGTGTCCCTGGACCCGCAGGGGTATTGCGGGGGGGGCAAATCCGAGCACTTAGCGCTTTGGTACCCGAAAACTTCGAAATCGCATCCCACTTTTGCCCTCCCGTCTGGCTGTTTGGGAGACGCTTGCAGGTTCGCTTTATCCTTGTCTTTCATTGCCTCTTTCTACTGGGTTTAATGGGCATTTGTCTTCCTAGTTTCTTTCCATGCTATGATTGCCAAATAGCTCTTATTGTCATTGCAATCTTTCTCGCGTCCGATTCGGACCCGTCCCAGCAACCGATCGGTTCCCTGCGTTGTTAATCGACGAAGTCGTTATTTCTTGTCCTGCCCCCTCGACCATTGTCCAACCAGCCGAGCACCGTCTTTGCTCATACCTCGCCGAGCGGGCCTCTCCATTTCACCGCTCTCGCCTTGCCACCGCCTCTAGACCGGCCCGGCGCGCTTTCCCCATATCGCCTCCCCTATTTCGGAATCCAAGGTCGCGACGCCATGATGGCCACGGTCAGCAAGCGCCAGGAGGCGCGGAACGAGAGAGCTCTACACGAGTTGATCGCCCGAGTCCCCGGAAACAATACCTGCGCCGATTGCTCCGCGGGAAATCCAGGTACGCTTGAGTTCTATGTGCTACGTTGAGACTCGGTTTGCTAACTCGTCCGTACTACAGCCTGGGCATCATGGAGTGTATGCATCCACCGTCCTTCATGCTTCTACCCGTCGGAGATCCCCTGTTATTCGTTGAGCCAGTGAACTGACGCGCAGACGACATTAGTTGGGCATCTTCCTCTGTATGCGATGCGCGAGCATCCACCGGAAACTGGGCACCCATATCTCCAAGGTCAAGTCCCTGAGCATGGACACCTGGTCCAATGAGCAAGTTGAGGTTCGTTATGGTCTCTCTCCTCCTTTTTTGTCTCCAATCTTGGCATATTTCGCGCCCAGCGGCATCTCTCTTCCGCTGACTTCTTGCAGAATATGAAAAAGGTCGGAAATATCGCGTCGAATAAGGTCTACAATCCCAAGGCAAAGAAACCCCCGGTGCCTATCGACGCCGACGAAGCAGATTCCGCCATGGAACGGTTCATTCGTGCAAAATATGTCACTCATAGCCTAAACGGCACGAAGAAGTACAACGCGGGCGCGTCCCTTTCCGACAACGAGACCCCACCTCCGCTTCCCCCCAAAACCGGGAAATTCGGCCTTCGATCCGCGTCATCCTTATTCCCCCTCTCATCTAAGTCGAAGAGGCAAGCAGCGGCGGCTGCCGCCGCCGCAGATAACCTGCCCGCCCCGGGAGATACGTCTCGGAGTCCTTCGCCCGGCTTAACGAACAAGCCGTCGAAGATTTTTGGCGCGAGGCTTGAGTACGACGATGGTGATACGGAGAAGAAGCTGGCTAGACTTCGAGATATGGGCTTCACGGACCACTCGCGGAATGTGGCGATTTTGAAAGGAGTTAATGGCAACTTCGAACGGGCTGTCGAGACGTTGGTACGGCTTGGAGAGGGCGGCGCTAAGTCTCCGTCATCGTTGGTCTCACCTCGGGATAGCTCTCTCCGAGCCACCCGATCACTGACTCCTCTCTCGACGAGGCCGACCACTAACGGCAGCGAGGCTCCCGTTACACCCTCTACTTCTTCCACCAACCCGTTCGACATGCTCACTCCTCAACCCCAGACCGCCCAGTCCACTGGGACTCTGCAGAACAAGAACCCCTATTTAGCTTCTACGAATCCGTTCGGCGCCCCCGGCAGCGCCCACTCAGACGGTCTCTCCCAGTCTTTCCAGAATATGTCGCTGGCACCACCTCAACCCCAGCCTCAACCTCTCTTCCCGAACCATACCGGCGGCATCCCTTCGCAGCCTACCGGGTACCTTCAGTCATCCGTACCTACGCCACCCGTACCTTCGATGCCCTTCAACACAAACCAGACATATCCCCAGCCTCAGATGATGCCACAACAACAACCACAGCAATTGCAAAATGGCTATACCTCGGTGTCTCCGCAGTCCACGCCCGGATTGGGGCACAACCCATTCTTCACGAACCAGACTCAACAGCAACCCCTAACCGTGAACACCGCGACATCCCCCCAACAACAGTACGCAAATAATCCTTTCACGCGATCCCCCACGCGGATCCAGTCGCCTGCACTTGGTCAGATACCTGAGCAATCGCAGTACGTGACTGCCTCGCCAGCCTCGCACCCGTCGAACCCGTGGTACACGCCGCCCCAGCCCCAACAGCCGTCCCAGAGGCCGAATAAGGCGTCCATTCTCGCTCTGTACAACTATCCGCACCTCGCGCCGCAGCCGCAATCTCGGCCAGCGCAGGAGCAGCAGCTTCCCACGGAAGCTGCACCCGCTCCTTCGACCGGGAATGAGCAGCAGCCACGGAGCGCATCAACTCCCTTGCCCGGGACCAAAAACCCGTTCTTCGTCGCCAATGGGGCTACGTCCCCACCTCAGCGCACGACCGAGCCATTTGGGAACGGTATTGGGCAGTCGAACCGCGACAGTGTCGCGCTGGGGCTGGACATGGCGAGTTGGTCGAATAGCGGAAGGCACAGTCCGGACGCGTTTGCGAGTTTGAGCGCGAGGCACGGGTAACTGTACAGGGTTGGCATGCATGAGGATAAGGGGGTTATACGGTAGTTAGGTTGGGTTTCATGTGTACATATCGTTTATTCTTGCTTTGTATAATACCATCATGAGGGGGAAAGGGACTGCGTCTTCTGTTTGCTTGTATACTTCCACTTTGCATACATCAATAATGAGCGACACTTGGGTCGCATTAATACAGGGAGGGCCTGGATATTGGCATTCCACAAGCTTTATTGCTTCATTTACATGCTTGACAGAGTGAGAATGGTATGGATCTCACAGATGTAAGTGTCGCCTGTTTCTATGCGCGTCTACATGCAGGCTACTGCTTCGCAAGTGACGCCCGAGGAGTAAATGTTTCTGGCCTATGCAGAGTTGCTAATCAAGCACTAATCAAGCTCATAATAAATATATATAAAATAATAATCATAATAATAATAATAATCTTCGGTATGAGTAGGTAAGTGTACCGATCCGGTGAACCACAATACGGGAGTTGACCTGCTTAAAATTATGGCCGCTCTTATTTGTGAGGGCTCGGCAAGGAGCGAGCGAGGGTTAGTGATGCTGAAGTCAAGTGAGGACAGAAGCTTCCTTGGAACATAATGAAGGGAGCTGCGATCGAGGGCCAATTGAACGGCATGACACATTGATTGGAGATCTCCTGCCGTCGTCCCACCAAATTTCAGAATCCCCGTCCGGAGCTCGGTCTACGTCACGACGCGGACCTGTCTGTTTGTTTAAGAATGCTTGCTCCCCACGGCGGCTCGGGCTGATTTGCAGAGAGCTCGAAGGATTGGGGATCAGACAGGTCATGCTGCACTATTTATGCCGTGATACGTTCCCGCGAGCTTGTGCCACCGATAAGGAGGGTCCCCTGGGAGGATGATCTGTGCTATGGGAGCTACTACTCTCGATACAGTATTACCAGTATCTCGGGTGTCATCATGTGAGGGCGGCTATGCGGAAAAAAGGAAATCAAAGAAGGTATCGGGGAGAGGCTAGGGCTTTACGGTGTGTTCATTCTGGCCTAGGCCTAGAGAAAGCATCATGGAAGCTTCTTTTATCTGTCCCAATGTCGTCAGATTTTGGGAGAGAGGCTATGAGGCTATGAGGCTATGAATGAGGTGCATGGGCTATGAGTTCCTACTTCTGTGCCTTACTCTGCGTGTCAGGCTGGTATTTACGAGAGTATAGACGGAAACGAATCGACCGACGCTACCATACTCCTTGGGTCGATCAACTTGTGGACACTTTCCGGACACATGTAGTCCCTCGTAGTTATTGAACAATTTCACCACAGCAGATGTCTCGGATACCTCCGCCCATTCCAATATCTCGAGCACTCGTAACCAAAGTCAAACATATCACACGCACACAATATTGAACAAGAATTAGGTATTATCAGTATAGGACGATGCCATCCCATCGTACATAATCTACTCTAAGCGGAGTCCGAATGCTAGAACCGCTCCCAGCCAAGAACAAAGCTTAACCCACCAACCCAACTCGCACCCCCTGGACTAAAACCCTGCCAGTCCTCTCCCCCCGCCCCCCAAACAACAGTAAAACCCCCACAGCCAACTGACGCCTGTTAAGCTGCGGAGTCGTTCATCTCAGTCCCTGGATCATGTCCCTAACGTTAACAGTGCCGTAAGCAACGAGCTACGCTTCTCGAGGAAGCGTGTCGCCATTATCATTCTACAGGAAATAGTCGCTCGAGATGACCAGAACAAATTCGACCATCGAGTGAAGTTGGCGTTCGTGATGTCCGGGGTTGCGGCAAGGCCTTCTAGCGGAGTGAATGGATCTCGGAGATCGTAAAAACACGTCACAAGGGAAGCTCGAATCCCAGCCTCAGGCATCTTAATAGAGGAGACGCATTTGCTATTGGCTATGGAAGTTTCAATATTATTTATAAGACGCGGGGTGACGCTGGTGTGGATGAAAAAACACACATAATGGCGTCTTCTCTTGAAGTGCAAATTGTGGTCGTTTTATTATCTGGATTCCTGAAAGGTATGCCTCTACTCGCAGCCCATATGTTGCGGCAAAGTCACATGATCACGCTACCGTGGGGTAGGTGGGGTTGCGTGGAGTCTTCGTGCAGACGCGTTTACGCATAGCTCGGTTAGCTACATATTTCCGGCGGCGCGGCCATTCTCCCCAACTGACCAACGTCGTTCTGGCACAGGTCCTGACGTCACGGCTTGGTCAGTCACAGGATGACTCTTTCCCTCCGCCATAGCGGAAGGACTGACGCTTAGTTGGCCGGCTTGCTGCCGCATTTGCCAGATTAAGCATTGTTTTCTCCTCTTGGTTTCAGGTGGAAAGCCACGGCGCGTGAGAAATGGGTCGTACTTCTCGGCATGGGTTCCAGTTCTACTCCCTTAGGATGCTGATGGACGTCGGCAAGATTCAGTGCGTTGACGCATATCCCGTGCTCTGTTGCCGCTCGGGGTGGGATACGACCCGAAGATCTTCTTGTTGCCGCACCCCAGCGCCGGGGATTGAGCCCCGGGCCGACTCCAAGAGAGATGTTGAGATCGGGTGATGCAGGTGCCGGAAGGGCGAAGTCGCACTGGACGGGATACATTCCGCTGGCTCCGGAGCCCTACTTATGTCAGCAACTGCCGACACTTTCATTGAATAAGACACACCTGGTTTCCTATGAGCCCTTCACACCTATATATTGGGCGCCCAGGTGGGTGTCACTCAGGGGCTCCCATCCTAACTGGCCACACGATGCCTGTCGCTTATTTCGATTACCCTCCTCTGAAACGGGAATCGTATTCGACCATACTGTGAGAGCTTGTGCCTGCAGTCTCGGCTGCGAAGACGCCACGAGGGACCCGCTTGTCCAACTTCAGAGCATGACAGGAAATGGATACAATAAAGACTCTCGACATTACAGACGGGAGGGTCGTGATGGCATAGGGAATTACTGAACAGTCTAATACCAACATGCGGGGTCTCGCAGTTCTCGTGTCCGCACCAAATTCGACGGGTAGTAACGGCGAAGGATGAGCCAAGCCACAGCAATCAGACGATCGGCAAGTCATGGATAGAAAGCCCAAGCTTCTCAACCCCTCTGTCCGAATGTTAGTCTTGCTGCAGTTCCTGGTGTGTGGACCAATATCGTGGTGTGTTATTATATCAGCGTCGCACTATTGGACAAGGTCCCGAACTTCGGGTTGATGACAGACTCGGGCCGGAGGCTATGGTGCGAGGGTATGCCTTGAACCGGGCTATGGGGAAGGCTCACGATTAGCAGCACTAAAAGTACCGCTGCCTTCCTACGATATTCCAACGAATTATGCACATTGTTGAGGGGACGAACCACTCAATGAGGTCAACATAGTGGCTGGCACGGTGGGTGAAGGATGCGGGCTGCAGTCGACGTCTATTTCGGGAATTCATGGAAAAGCCTGCACATAGGGCAGGAAAATCTGTACGAGCGTGCCAAGAGTCAGCCAGTCAGCGAATCACATCCTTGCGACGACGAGTTTCCTTTGGCTCACACGCTTCGTTCCGCTTGCTGTGTGGAGATTGCCGAGAACGCCACTGGAGGTTCGGG
This sequence comes from Microascus cirrosus, assembly GCA_030271035.1. Classification (NCBI taxonomy): domain Eukaryota; kingdom Fungi; phylum Ascomycota; class Sordariomycetes; order Microascales; family Microascaceae; genus Microascus; species Microascus cirrosus. The sequence goes on from JAMBUN010000145.1 coordinate 43,831, forward strand.
CAACACGATTTGACGGCGCCGCAGGAGCTGTCGGGCATAAACAGCTGATGTATCGTTCTTCTGGCGTCTGCTGCAGGCGCCTTTTGCTTCTGGTCTGATTTGTTTGCCCTCATGCTGCATGTTCCGCGCCAGTCAGGCCATTGGGGATTCCCCCCCGCATCGAAGCGAAAACCTGCAGTTCCGCACTTGGAGACACGGACTCGAGGGATCCGTGCAGTTCCCCCCCCCCCCCACCCAAAAAACCCAAAGCGGTCATGAGAAGCACAGAATGACCCCTTTCGGCGCTTGTTGTAC
>JAMBUN010000146.1:0-43777 GCA_030271035.1 Microascus cirrosus
GGATATCCGTCTCTTCAGGCGGAGGAGGTGGGTTCTCTTCCTCGGGCGGTGGGGGGGGAGGAGGAGGAGGAGGAGGGGGAAGGTCTGTCTCTTCGGGCGGAGGAGGGTTCTCTTCCTCAGGCGGTGGAGGAGGAGGAGGAGGGGGTGGGATGTCCGTCTCTTCGGGCGGAGGAGGCGGGTCCTCTTCCTCGGGCGGTGGGGGAGGAGGAGGAGGGGGAGGAACGTCTGTCTCTTCGGGCGGAGGTGGGTTCTCCTCCTCAGGCGGTGGAGGAGGAGGAGGAGGAGGAGGCGGGATATCTGTTTCTTCAGGTGGTGGAGGTGGGTTCTCTTCCTCGGGAGGCGGGGGAGGAGGTGGATTCTCTTCCTCAGGCGGCGGCGGAGGAGGAGGAGGGTTCTCTTCCTCAGGCGGCGGCGGAGGAGGAGGGTTCTCTTCCTCAGGTGGTGGAGGGGGAGGTGGATTCTCTTCCTCGGGAGGCGGGGGAGGAGGAGGGTTCTCTTCCTCAGGCGGCGGAGGCGGCGGAGGAGGAGGAGGAGGAGGAGGAGGAGGAGGAGGAGGAGGGATGTCTGTTTCTTCAGGTGGTGGAGGTGGGTTCTCTTCCTCAGGAGGCGGAGGAGACTCTTCCTCGGGCGGTGGCGGCGGGGGTGGTGGTGGCGGAAGAGACGGAGGTGGTACGTCGGTCTCTTCAGGAGGTGGGAGAGGAGGGTTCTCTTCCTCAGCCGGTACTGGATTCGCCGCCTCCTGGCGTGGATGCAGAGGTAATTTGATTGCAGAGGATTGCTCAGGCACAGCAGGGGCAGCAGCAGTAACAGACGGCGTAGGCTGTTGTGCCCAAACCATCGCCGTGGGCGAGGCTAGCAGCAGTGCTGCTAGCACAGCCTTGGAGAACATGATTAATGAGACCAATTCCAGGCAAATAAACAAACGCGAGGAGGAAGTACTATGGATGAAGCCCTGTGGTTATCGAGTTGATCTATGTCAAAACACGGGGCTCCAGCCGCCTTATATAGACAAGCCAAAGTGACGAGCTTTCCTCTCGGTTCTATTCTACATCTCTTACCATTCCACCATTCCTCTAGACATCCACGTATTTCCTTAGCCGCCGATAGCTTTGCTTTACACCGGGGGGCCGAAGGAATCCCTCCTGATGCTATTTTAGCCATCAAGCAGCCCCCAACTTGCGATCGCCAGAAGGTAAGACGTGTAAGTAGGGCATAGCAAAGGCTTAGTTCCAAGGAAATTTCCCCCCAATTCTGAAGGAACGCATTCCGAGGCGCGAGGTATTACGGACTAAGAGTTTGTTAAAGCGTAAGCCAGTAGCCATTGTTGTTGTGTGGAGATAGAATCTATTAATAAACCTCTGCCCCCAACGGCGATTGTGTAAGACGCTGACCGGCCCCAGGAAGCAATGCCATTCATTGGTTCGTCTACCAGGAGGCTTTGTAAGACTGTTTCAGATCTTAAATAGAGTCGTTAAGATGCAGAATGATGGCATGGACGCGCTACGCCTTTGGGGTTGGCTCTTTGGGGGTTGACTGACGGGGTTGCAAAGTGCAGCCACTAGCACTTATGGTAATATGGAATAATATTGGCCAAGCCATGTGATTTTGATTTTGTAATTGGAAATTGCTTCTGTAGAACAAAATTATAGAAGATGTTCTGGCTAGTCGTCATTTACGTACTTATCGAATACATCGGCATAGAACGCCTTTCCCACGTCACGATGACTCCGGATCTTGGTGCGTAGCTGGCTCTCGCCCCACGTCTCATACCGTCCCTTCAAGAACGCAGAGTCAATATCTCGCCCCTCGTCTGGCTCTGTCAAACTACTCGAAAACTCTGGCCGGCCGAAATGCTCCTTCAGAGTCCCCACCGCCTCCGCCTTCGTGAGGTTCCTCCTCACCCCCTGGAAGAACGGTACACTAAAGCGCTCTAGCGGACCTCCCAGCACGCGGTGCGTCGTCGCCTTGCATACCCCGTTCGTAACAACCTCGAAGGCTTGCCCAATATTGACAACAAAGGTCCCCGGTATCACAGGCACATCCACCCAGGCCCCCTCTTTGTTTAAGACTTGAAGGCCCTTGACATGAGGAGGCGATGCCTGGAGGAGGAACGTCCACCATCCGGATGAGTCCTTATGCGGGCCCACACCCTGACCATTGGGGTTATCCGGGCTGGCGGGGTAGTGAACTAGTTTCAAACGGTGCTGGTCGGAGAGGAAGGAGTGGAATGTCTCTTCAGGGAGGGAGAGTGCCTTGGCGACAATGCGAAGGAATCGCTCTCCTACGGTGGTCATCTCCTGGATGTAAATCTCTACAATGGCACGCACCTCTGGATACGCAGACGGCCACTAACAACGTTAGACTTCGAAGTTCAAAGGGCGGGACAGTGCTACCACACCGGATTTGGGCCCCGTAACCGCTCGCTTAACGGAAGCCCCTCCCGCCAAGTAGCCCCCAACTCCGTCGCAAACTCAAACTGCTCCCTCCTATCCACCATTCCCGCCGTAGTCTCCGCCCCATCCCCGCTATATCCCAGGAAATGCGGCGACTTGCCGATTGCGACCTCGTCCTTATCCCCCAGCGACAAAGCGAACAGCCTCGGCAGCACGCTCTGTATATCTGAGATTACAGACTTGGGAACGCCGTGGTTCGTGATGTATAGGAAGCCGATGTCGACGAGGGCCCGGCGGAGCTGGACGAGAAGGTGGGGTTCTGTCTCCGGGTTGGTGGCGAGGGAAAGGTCGATGAGTGGGATATTGGTGAAGTTTTGCGTGGAGGGCATGGTTGCGGCGGGACTAGGTCGGCTTGGTGGGTGAGAGTTACGTGGTCGGTGAATGGAATATTAAACAGCTTCGTTGGATCGGAGCCGGTCGGACTGTCGGGTCTGGCAGGGTTCGGCGCGTTAGGATTGGCTGGCCATGACGTGCAGCCGCTCGATGGGCACGCCATCTAACGTCCCGGACGCCGGAAGATGACAAGTGGGGCGTACCTGCTGCGACTGGTATGAGGTGGTGCATGATAGACTACGGCTACTAGAAGTAGTAATGGAATCATTGCCACCATCGAACTGCAAGTAGAACAATACGGCTGGCCTTCATATTGTGTTCCCGACCACCCCCGCCGGCTACGGCTAATAGACAGGACTCCGTGCTCAACATGCCAGGGTGTTATTTTGTATTCTAGGGTATCTAACTCTACACAGAAGGAAGTAGAAGAACAGAGTCGGCATGACCTGGAAATGGGTCTCCAGCATCGGCTGTGACCACCCTCATACTACGCCGGGGAAACCCGCGGAGCAGCAGGCGAAAACAGGAAAGGGGGGACGCTAGACTGCGGCCAGTGCAGCTCTGACCCCATCAGCCAGCCCATTTCTGCGAACGCCCGATCCCAACGGGCGCCAGCTGTGGCCCCTTTCTCACGATCGAGCACGGAGAGGGTGGCATACGGCAGACACTCGGCTAGGCGCCGCGCCCCCCCGAGGGGCGCCCTTCGGTCGCGCCGGCGATGCCACATGCGCACGGGCCCAAAGTCCACGTCCTCGAGCTGAAACCCCCAGTCACGCGCAAGGACCAGCCTCAACTCCTGGGTGACGGCCGCAGGCTCGCCAGCCAGGCGGTATCGCAAACGAGTCAGCAGACGCGTCGCAAACTCCGCCCTGTCCTTCTCGCTCGTGCCGCGCGGTGTGTGGAGACTACCCACCATGGGGAGCACATCCTCGGCCACATGCGGGGGCATGGATTTAAGGGCGTTGACAGCCAAGCGCATAGTACGGTATATCGCCGTGAACACGCCGGGAGACCACTGTATCACTTCGCGCGAGAGGCGCATCTTGGGCGGGAGGTACGGTGCGGCGAAATCCCACGGCGCGGGTGACCCCACAAGGCCGACGGCAGAGACGACGCCCCGCGGGAGGGCGTGCGCGCAGGCCAGCGCATGCGGGGCTCCTGCCCAGCAACCCAGTATTCCGAAGCGGCGCAGGCCCCTGGCCGTCACGAAGCGCCACACATCGGCCGGGTAGTCCGTCAGCGACCGCCCTGGTTGCAGGCTCGAGATGCCGCGGCCGGGCCGCTCCAGGGCGATGAGGCGGATGTTGTGCCTCGCGGCGCGGTGGGCGACCGGGTCTACGGCTCGGCGTGTCTCCAGGAGGTTATGGAAGAAGAGGAGCGGGACGCCGTCCGGGTCGCCGACCTCGCGAACGCCCATCACGCGCCCGTCGGGCAGCGTGAAGGCCTCGTCATTCAGGGGAGAACGAAACGTCGTGGCCATAGACCGGGTGGGAGGCAGTCGCGGGAGGCGCCGCAGGGCGTGGGTCACCGGCCGGCGCATTTGTGTGGCCAACGTGGGACGGCGCTTTAGTCGTGGTGTCTTGGGAGCGCAGTGGGTCGCGAAGTGTGACGGGAGGAACTGGAGGCGTAATGGGGAGGCACTATTGGCCCGGGAGGTGGCGATGAGAGTAGACATGTAATCTTCATTTCAGATGCCCTGTCTCGGCTTTATGGTCAGTCGCACTTCATTGTCCTTCCCGCTGCCCTGAATATCGAGCCGATGGCTCCTGCTGGACAAGTATGCGGGATTGATGCTCTCGGGGCACTAGCCCCCCGTCAAGAAAAGTGATAACGCCTGTCCAGATCGGCTTAGTCAGCATTCTTGGATCCTTGGGACCCAATAGATGCGCACCTGGGTGCGCCGGTTATGTGCCTCGCTCAACACCTCGACACGCCCGAGCAAGTATCCCATCAGAGAGAGAGCCACACATATTAATTCAACCACTATGACCCCCATCTTCAGGTAGTTCGTGTTACGGCTGGCTGTCGGTTTGGTCCAACTGACAGGCCTGTATTGATATTTTATCCTAAGCTAGAGATGGGGAGAAGAGGAGGAGAGGTGCTGGCGCAGCGTGGCGTAAGGCTTACATAACCAGCACACCCGGGTGCGCATCTATTGGGCCCCTATATTGACCTGACCAATCATTGTGAAGGAGGATATGTTGTGGGCAACAAGCCAGGCCGCTAACGTCAGGTTGCTGTTGTGGAGGATACCTGTAAGAAGACCATGTAGGAGCCAATTTTAGGGTCGCCAACTGACTTGCATGCTAGCCACTTTTTGACCCGACGCGCTTTCCGTAACAATACCTGTGCCATTAGCTTCAACTAGCAGGTCCTGCCGCGGCGTACTAGGTCGCTTCCACACAATTTCCATCGTATATAGGGTCGGCATTGGGATAACATCGGGTGTGATTGTGGTTTCGTAGGATTCCGCACTTCTCAAAGCGTTGATTAGCGTGGTGTTTTCGACGTCGAAGGCAAAGTTGAAGGGCTGAAGGATGCTAAATAAAAGAGTTTGGGGCTTTTCTTATTCTATCAGCCCTAGGAAGAGGACAGCCATTCGCGCTCGTAGTGGGTGGGTCTTGCTGTCGAAGTCGTATATACGTAGTCACGTTCTAGATGGCGGGGAAGGATATAGAGGATGTTGGAATGGGGCTCAATCAATGTCTGATTAGGATATGCGCTGCCACAGCAAGCTGAAGCTGTCTGTCTCATACCCCGTATAATCAGTATGAGACATGGGACATTAGGATTCCCAACGACCCTAATGAAGCTATATAAAGAGGTCGCGCTCCAACACCTCTCTAGAATAGGAATAGAGGACGGGCGGGGTTCCGGTAATTCAACAGAGGATAGCTCGTGGGTAGTAAGATAGACGGTTGTAGAGGGAATGCGAAGGAGTGCGATTGCGGCTGAGGGAACAGGTCCTGAAACCCTAGATCCTCACCAGACTGATGGAAGTAGTTTTCTATTGATGACATGGCTGCTGAGATAGAGACAACAAATGCCCTGATATTACCTGTGGACGTTTCCGCATCTCTGAGTCTCTTTATAGTATATTCGGTGTTGAGAATCCTGGAGTTTAGCCCTGGAGAACCGTGAAATTGGTCTGATTGATGCCGATCGACTGTGGCATGGAACTTGGGAGGCAGAAGATGTGAACCGACGCAGTGTTACATCACAGGAATTTGTGCTAAGTGGATCTCGCAGTCCTCAGCGTCAAGTGGATCTTTGGCTAAAAATAACGCGGTACATGGCGTCCTTTTGGTCTTCCGATTTCTGACGCGGGGCGAAAGGGTAGCTCTACCTGTCATGATTGGGGTGATCACGTGGGTCGGGCATGGAGGTAGGAACATCGCAATAGCGAGGAAAGTCGGCATGGCCGTGGTTTTTGGTCGTGGCCTGTGCCTCTGTCTTGGCGATGGCCTGTCTGGTTCTGGAGTCGTTCGCGTACCTCCACCAGATGCCCATTGGGATATATATTACGCCTGTCTGGACGTGGATCCTACCCCATATCTGACGTAGGCGAAGCTGAGAGGAGCTTTGCATGTTGCTTCATGGGATTCCACGTGGATGGGGGGATTCCGGATACGATAGCGTAATCTATTATGTGAGATGCCGTGTTCAATACATTTAACTCGATGGTCGCCGCTTTACCAGGCTCTCTCCAGATTTGTTCAAGTCAAGGGCACTGGCGGCAACTCTACAAGCGACTCATATTACTAGGGGTAGTAAGGGATCGCATGGCGTCCCAAGTTACCCCCTCGCGACAGGGACAAAGCGCCTAGCTCGGTTCCTCCCTGCACTCCTTTAGCGTGCGAACCTGCCTTCCCTCCGCATCAAAGTTGCTCTCGCTGAGCCACGATTCAAACCCTTTCTTCACGGCAGGCCAGTCTTCGTTAGTCATGCTGAAGAACGCCGTGTCCCTTACCCGCCCGTCGACAACCATGTGGTTTCTGCAATATTAGCCACTCTTCGAAGATCTTTTGAGGTATTTAGGGCAACCTACCGGAAGACGCCCTCCAACACGAACCCCAGACGCTCCGCGGCCGACAAACTCGCGTCATTCTCGCTATGTGCCTTCCACTCCACACGGTGATACCTCAGATCCTCAATTGCATGCTTGATTAGAAGGTAGAACACCTCCGTCATCGCCCTCGTCCGCTGGAGCTTCAACCCCACAATACCCCCAATCTCAATTCGCAGGTGCTCCGGTACGATCGCCAGATATGCCGCGATGCCGGCAGGCTCAGAAGTGGGGTCGGAGGCGGGCCCAGTGAGGATAGCAAAGGGATGGAACACTTCGCTCGTTATGTACATGCGGATCCTTTCGTCGAACGTCGTCCGATCCGGAATTCCGGGTTCCGGGATGTATTTCCAGAGGTGGGAGTTGCGCTCGCCGCCTAGGTGGGTGAAGAGAGAGGCAGCGTGGGTTTGTTCCAGGGGGAGAAGAGATGTGTAGCGGCCGTGGAGGGGGTCCGCGCTCGGCAAATCCGCTGGGGTTTCGGGGGCGGGACGACCGGTCGGCTGGTCCATGGTGTTTTATCTCACTGAATTACCCCGGGTTAAAATAATAGGTGCGTCTTATGTCGTATGCGGTCTTTCCCAATCCCTAGTCTCGCGATTTGGACTGTCATGAAGCCGGGGGAGTGTTGTGAGGGGAAAATTACTGCGCTTCCCCAGCTGGGATTGGAAGACGAAATCCAACCCTACCAGGAAACCCCAACTATAGTGAGAGCGGTTCTGTTCCCGCACTTCCGTGCATATGCACGACCGGGGCGCTTTCTCTATTCAAGCATTCAAGCAATAGGAATCGACACATGACTTCAAGCTTCTTCCCTCGTCAGCCGACAACCCGCGAATTTTTGAAATCTGAGCCACTCCAATTGTGACCCATGCTGGGGGAGCCACCGGATATATCGGCCAGTTACACCGGAAGCGCTGGGGCAGACGTGGACGCCCTCCATCCTGCGGCAAAGTTGCATAATTGAATGCCCCACGGCCCTCGCCATTCACCTTGTCAAACCTGTATTACGGAGGAACTTAATCATACCCCACCCTGACAGGAGAGAAATAAAAGAGCCGGGCCAGGATTGTTTCCACTTCTCCCGCCAGTGCAGCATCTGCAGCGACCTCCTCCGGCTCGCCGGCCGATGCACAGCAGTGAGGCACCCCTTCATACAACGCTCCAGGTTACTTCTGTTGGCCCGGCGGACGCCACATAGTCGCCAAGCTCCCAGGCCACTCGCCTTCCTTCTCACACGGCGACGCCTCCGTCGATGCGGGGTTCCTCTTCGGCCGCATAGGCTGCAACGAGCCGGATGCCGCCTTCGAGACGGCCAACCTGCACCACGACTGCTACGAGGTGTTCGCGTGGGCATACACGGCTGGCGATGCCCTAGTCTGGCTGTTGGTTGCAGGCCATCTGGCAAAGGCCGTGCGTGGGGCGAGGCAGTTGCATCCGCTCCGCAGAACCCTCGTTCTCATCCGAGGCTATGGTTTCTGTGGCAGAGCGATACGACCTGTGGGGTCTCGTCAGATCGCTGCCGCTGGACGATTCTACGGACTGTGCATGCATTGTCAGTCTCCGAAGCCGCTATGGCGCCTTGCATTCACGCTAGACTCCGCCGCCCCCTGGCGTCCGTTGACCAACGTCGTGCAGGTGCGCGGAAGAGGGGCAGTACTCCGGTTCTGGACGACGATCCGAGGTCCCGGCCGATCGTTTGAATAACCACCGATACAGGCCTAATTAATCGAATTGGGAGGCTATGTTATGGCCGCCGGATGTATTGCCATATAGAGCGGTGTGATTATCTTGCCTTGTTATTGAGGATTATTAGGACCTCAGAGTTGATGATGTGACTTTCTTGTACGAGATAGCCAAGAGCCTATAACAGCCTCCACGCTTATACGTCAGCAGCGCATAAGCGTTTAGGTGTTACGAACAAAATCTACATCAGGGAAGCAGAGAAGGTTTATGGATCACGTGTGCGACCAATGTGATTCCGTATAAACATAAGACTGCTCTGGAATGCGCGTTGCTGCATTCTTAGCTAAGCTAGGTTTCCTAGTTGGTGTCGCTAAGATAGGTACTGTAAACTTCTCAGGCACGTCTGGAAGAAGAAAAGGGATCACTCCCATATAAAGAGACCATGTGTCGACAAAATTGTCTTGTATTGAATAAGTACGACGACATATTGACGCGGCTCGTATACCCCATTAAGAGAGTGTGTGCTATTTGCAAGAGATTGGTCCAGCTGCCTCAAGCTATAAATCGATCGCGAAATGCAGAAAACGATCTTCTCTCGGTTCCCTCTAGCAGTTTGGATACCTCTGTAATGTTGTACCACAAGACACCGTTGGATTGTTGGATTCGTGCGTAATCCGGTAACATTTTGATTAGCCGAGAGCTTTCACCGATATCTGACCATGCGAATGTATAAGAAGCAAAGACTGAACACTTCTATGGGTTTGTGTTTCCCCGTGTGTTTGTTAAGTTGCTGAAACGAAGGTAGCTGTTGTTGAATGGAGGGTGGAGCTGTAGATTCTAAGAATATCTTGACTCCTCGTTTACCGAACTGCGGCCGAAGATCTCGGGCACGCTTTGCATCTGATGTGTTTACATTGTGGGCATTCGTTCTGGATAGGAAGAATAGGCTCCTTCTCGCACATGTGCTTCCCATAATCATAAGTATGTGGTAAGGGGAATTATGTATATGAGAAACCACTTACGCAGCGCCATACTTGATCTGAGTCTTCCGGGGAGGCCTATGTATATGTCAGTCACGAACACCGGCTCAAAGAATAATACCTTTATTAGAATGTTGGCCCAATTTCATACCGTCCCGGGCATTAAGGCATAAAGCTGCATTCCGCTGGCAAGAGCGTCGCTGGCAACATCTTTGACAAAACGAAGACTGTGAATAGGCATTTTCGGCTTGATACAGATCTGTATATATCCACACTAAAACCAATTGAGTGTGCAGATCCCTAGTGCTCTAGGTATCTACCGGTACAGTAACTCAGACCTAGTCAGACCTTCGCGTGTGTCCAGTAAGCGTGGATTCAAGAATCGGAAGGGTGATTCAACGTGTCAACAGAATTGTAAACTGATCGTAAAGACTGCGCTTGAGTTAACTACTGAAGGACAAAGGAGATAAAATAGCTAAGAACGCAGTAGCGACTATGCATTAAATACACCCTATCTCCTCTCCGCTTAGAAGGTCTCCGTCGTTCCTCACTCTGGATCGTGAAAACTGATTTCTAGATCGTCAAAACTGATTTCTGGATCGTGGAAACGGATTAATGATGTCTGGATCATGACATTAGAATCTTACGACGTATGATAACTATTCCAGGATCACGACATCACAAAAACTGATTACAGATTCCTGGATCGTGGGGTTCGTGCGCAACACAGTCCCGGCTCCGGACCCCTGCGCGCGGAAGCGTTGTGCTCGCTCCTTCCCTGACTGGCCGATCCCTGGGCGTTCCCATTCTCCATCTGCGCCCGCCTTCTTCCACCTATTCTGCCGCATGTGACCGCCCTTCTTTCCCATATTCAAGATGCCTAGTCAAGACTAGCGTCGACAATTTCCAACTTGATTCTCATCAAGGGGGGTGATCTTCGCTGGTTTGGTCTCGTCTCCATCAGAGTTGTTTTCATCCTTGTTGGGTCGTCCTCCGTCTCGTCCGCGTCAGCAGGGGCTTCGCATTTTTTTTTCACTGTAGCGACCTTGGAATAACTTCCTGGTGAACGACAGAAGGGAATGCTACTGTTGCGGAGTGAAAGGGCGCATTACAGGGCTTCCAGTAAACACGTGAAGAAACCCCAGCGACGTCGCTGTGTTATCGTTGTGGCCCACTCGATCGTGAGATACTAGGGAGGCGTGCCAATAGCGGGCACAGTAAGGTCTGGTCAGTTTGATTCACGGGTCGCCAGCTCCTCTCCTCTATTCCAGCGTCTGTCGTCTCCTTATCCTCGCCCCTCTGCACTGTATATTTGCTTTTTATTCAGCTGCTACGGCATGGCATGAAACCAATCACAATGTCTCACTATAAATCCGGCAGACTGTTGAGGGTCCCTGTGGGGTCGCTGTGTTCCTTTTGGCCACCTGCCACCACCTGTCTGTACTCCAGGATCGAAGACAACATCATCTGTTGGATTGCCAGAATCCCAATTTCGAATCTATCCTCCCTCCAAGTCTAGTTGTCTGTCAGGTTTCTCCCAAAAGGGACGCCCCCACGGGCTTCGAATTTTCAGTCAAATCATCACAGGCAAACTTCTCTTGGACATCGTACACAAGTAATTCCCCTGATCACGATCATATTAATTGTTCCATTCAAGTTTAACCCATAAGAGGCGGCTTGCGCTGCCCGCTTGTATGTGCGATGGGGTCGAGCCTTATCCCTGGAAGGGGGCAAGAAGTCGACCCTTGTAGGGACAAGAAGTTGCGAAAGGAAGAGTATGCCGCCCTGCCCGCATTCAGTGTGCGGTACCGTTTCCAATGTAAATCTGTTTGGTGTGCTGCTCGATGTTCCCAGGAAATTCGGACCGCGAGGGTGTGTAGGAAGTCCTGATCCAAGGCCGAAGCTATTTTTAGCCATCCCTTCTTTTAGTGCAGGGTGGCTTCCCCACCTGTCTGGGTGGGAGCGCGGGCGAGAATGTCTCAGGGTCCGTGTTACCCCACCTGGCTCCATCAGACGCTCATGGTTAGAATGCTTTGCCCAACAGAGTGTGCAACTCTCTATTGAGAGGTATCTTACGCTATCTCGTCACACCCTGTCACGTCATTGTCACGCACAACAACTGTTCGCCAACCTGAGGAGCATGCGTCTGCCCTTCCTTTCGGATCAGTCCATTCGATTGGCCGTCTAATTAATTAAATCCGAGGCATAGTCGGGCACGTCCCTCAACAACGCAGATCAACTCTCTAGACTGTAAGCTGCGAACTCAGCCACGAGCCGCCGCAGCTCCTGCGATCACACGATATGCCCCTGATCCGACCCCGCACAAGCAAGGTCAGTGAGGAAATGGATAGAGCATCCAGTAATGACGGCCAACTCTTTACATGGCCGATGTATACAGGCTTGTAGTTCGTTTGCCTATTTGACGCATATGTCGGAAACTAATAAATCTACCGAACCCGTGGTCCAACTTACGCACCCTTCCAAGACCTACCTCGACCAGCTGTTGACAAGGGCATTGAGCGGACTTGAGAGACGCGAGACGAACGTCGGTGGACATAAAACTCGACTCCGTCGCGTCCCGCAATAAATGCGAAAGACTTCGTCGCTAGGAATCTAGCGCTAGATTGAGAAATGACTGTCTCACCTGGTGTTGCTTTGGCCCAAGATCTGACAGACAGTGCTAGTTTGGCATGGCTTGAAGGAACGATACTATTGGCCCCTGTATCCCCACTAACTGTGAACAAACGGCTGCAGTAAAATCGGTTGGCTGTCTGAAATTGTTAGCCCTCCATGAACAGCGTTACGGCTTAGTTTCCCACTGTATTTGCGAACAATTCAGACTGTAAGTTCTATGGTGGGTTGAATCCACCGCTCGGGATCTCTTATTTTCGGCCGATATCGTGAATCGTATATGGTCGACATGCATCACTATCACTGGCCCTAGTTATATCATACTCTGTATATGCTATGTCCTGCATTAGAGTTTTGTATTGTAGAATTCTATCTATTCTAGGCCTCATAGTCAGTGCCCTTAAGTACTCTACTTTGCTCAAGCTTGTTAGGAAATAAGACACGGATCACTCCTACATAGAGAGGCTATGGATGAACGAAAGTATCTTCCTATATTGAATAACTGCGACAACATATTGAATTGGATCGTATATCTTAGGGAGTGTGTGTGCTATCTATGAAAGACAGGTCCAGCTGCCTCAAGCGCAAAGTAAATCGCCAAACGCGGAAAATGATCGTCTTTCTTCCTTGTCCCTCCAGCAATTTCGATACATCTGTAATGGTATACCGGAAGACACTGGGATTCTTGCATTCGTGCGTAATCCGGTAACATTCTGAGTAGCTGAGAGCTCCAACCAATATCTGGCCCATGAAACGCAAAAACGTAGAAGCAGTACTGAATTGTTCTAAGGGATTGTGTTCCCCGTGTATTTGTCAAGTTGCTGAAACGAGGGTAGCGGTTGTTGAGTAAAAGGCAGAGCTGTAATATTCTAAAATATCTTTACTCTTCCTTTACCGAACTGTGGCCTAAAATATCCGGCACTCGTTATATCTGGCGTGCTTGCATTGTGGGCATTCGCTCTGGGTAAGAAGAATGGGCTCGTGGTGGCACATGTGCTTCCCATGTTAGTAAATAAGTGTTAGGGGGAATAAGTATATGGGTAACTACTTACACAGCGCCATACCTGGGCTGAAGCCTTCGGGGCGGCCTGTCCATGTGTCAGTCTCAAAGACCTCAAATGATAATACCGTTGTTAGGTGTTGCCCGATTCTCATACCGTTCCGGGCGCCGAGGAGCAAGGCCGCATTCCACAGGCAAGAGCATTGCCGGTGACGTCTCTGACAAGACTAAGACCGTAAAAAGGCATATTTGACCTGATCCAGATCTTTATATATCCACCCTATAAACGATTAAGTGCGAAAGTTGCTGGTGCTCTGGGTGTCTGTTGGCTCAGTAACTCGGGAAACGCTGGTCGGACCTGCGTGTGCGTCAAGTGAGTGCGTATTCAAGAGTCAGAAGAGTGTTTCCATGTGTCAACAAAATTGTAAGTGTATCGTAGAGGATGTTCTTGGATTGACTACTGAAGAGCAAAGGGGAGAAGGATGGCTAGACACTCGGTAGTGACTGTGCGCTTAAATCTATTGCGACTCCTGCCCATTTCACAGGGCCTCTGTCGTTCCTCGTTCCTGGATTCTGGATCGTGGAGACCCTGTGCTCCGCGATCCAGGTTCCGGGAGGCTCCCAGGAACCGGGCTCCCAGGAACCCGATTTCTGGAGCATCAAGCGCTGTGCCCCCGCGCTCCCGGTTGCGGGGCGCTCCAGATATCTGTACTCCCACGATCCCGGTTCCATGGCACTCTAGACAACTATACTCCCACGATCCCGGTCTCACTCTAGAGCGCTGTGCTGCTGTAATCCCCGGTTCCCCGATGCACCGGAGCTTGTGCACGCACGCTTATTCTGATTGGTCAGTCCCTGGGATTCTGCCGTCTACGCCCGACTCCCATGCTTGTTCTGCTGCAGGTGACCGCCCTTCTCCTTTACGCAATTGGGCGTGGAGTTTTGGCCTTCACATCCAAGTTGGAAATACTTTGAAGGACAAGAAGTAGCCGTTTAGTGAGTGCAGCCAGGGAATTGGACCGTCACCTCTGTTACCATGCTTGTATAGAGGTCGACCCTCTCCCGCCCTTTTCCAAGTGTAAAGGCCACATCCAACCCTGTCACAAAAGGAGGCACTACAAGCCACGCGTAAAATAGAGGAAAATTGACAACAGATGTTGGAATGGGCCTAAACTGTGGCTATAGAGGTATGCACCAAGTTGAGCAACCGGAAAATGCGAACGTCCAAGAGCCTCTATATGGAACTATATGGCCACTGACATTGTCATTTGCCGGCTACTGAGGACAGTCATAAAAGGGGTCATAGCTCCTACAAGCCCTAGATTCAATAGTCGACTAGGTCGGGGATCTGGCTATTCCAACAACAGATTCCACGTTTGTCAAGCGACTAGTTACATGTAAGGCCCGTTCGAGATTTATATAATATTTTAACTAAAAAGCTAAAGGCTGTATGGGAACTCCTATCATAAGATGTCCAGCTGCTAGACATTAAACTATCAGTTTGAACAGTTAGTGCGTCGCGCTTCTATCTGCGACCAGCGCCCCGCTTGATCAATTGTAGCAGAAAAGCCATCGGCGCAAAAAATAACTAACACGCCAGTCAATTTGTGGACCCCTAAACTTGCTCCCACATAGCCTTCAACATGTTGAAATAAGCTATTGGGCGTATAAGGGTGGGAGACAGGAAACCAATGAGGTGCGATAATCCCTAGATCGTACTTGTTGGACACTAATTACAAAAAGCACATACATTATTGGACACCGGCACTGAGCCCTTGTCGACCATAGTTATTTAGAGGGTCCGGCACCCTCCTACGACACTAGAACTCGCGTGCTGAAGCGCCGGCCATTTCTAGCGCCACCTCTTTCAGTGCCGCGTGGCTTTCCGCTCCTTTCGGGATCTCGGATCCAGGGAACCGTAAGTCAGGCGTACGGGGCCCGGTTGCTGGGGCCTGGGTCTGTCCTCCTCCCGCGACCTCGGATTCAGGAACCGTAAACCAGGCGGATGGAGGCGGGGGGCGGGGGCGGGAGCTGTCTGTCTTCCTCCCTTGATCTTGGATTCAGGGACCCGTAAATCAGGCGGATGGGGGCGGGGGCTGTGTCTGCCCTCCTCCCGGGATCTCGGATTCAGAGACCCGTAAATCAGGTGGATGGGGGCCGGTGTGTGGGGTCGGTGTCCGGGAGCCGGGTCTGTCTTGCGAGTCTGGTACCGATCGCTCCCCACCAAGACGCTTTTGGGGTCGGAATGCTTCGCCCAAGAGAGCGCGTACCTCCGCATTAATAGATACTTAGCTATTTATAGATCACACATTGTCACGTCATTCCTCGTTACTCTGCAGTACCGAAAGGAAGAAATGGAAAGAGGGGATCTATCTGCTAATACACACCAACCAATCGTTAATCTGACTCTTGACGAGCATGCATCCACTCCGCCTTCTGCCGTCAGTATCATTGGTCCCGTCTGGTGCATCCGGCTTTCTGGACGCACAGACACAGGCGCACACACCATGAATCCCACATTCCGGATGCCACTGGCTGCGCACGTGATGCATCCGGTATCCTGGAATAGTTGGAATGTGTGCTAAGCGCGCGCGTGACTATTAATAGACGCCCAGGAGTATTTGTAGATTATTTCCCTTGTGGCCTGATATCCCAACTTCCCCACCCAAATGGAGCGATCGGACCGAGGAGTGCCTACTACACTTTCCTACGTTCTAACCTCAATTCCAGGCTTAAGGTACAGCTCTCACCAATCCCGAATCCAAAATTTCTAACGCCTATTTAAAAATAGCCTAATATACCTATAAATAGCGGTACTGGTCCCTGAACCGGGATGGCGCGCGGCTACGAATGCGTATCCCAGACCAATTCGAACTGTGGCTCACGCGAAACCCGAAACTACCTGCAAGAGCAGAGAGATCAACCAAGAAGAATTACAGGGGCCAACGAGCTCACCATACCACCATGCTAGCGAACGAACCGGTGCCGCATACAGACTGCCATGGTCTATCAATACCTTCCTTATGCAAGTGAGTGAGTGGTATGGCGTGGCAAATCTGAATTAATGTATGGTGAACGTATCTCTTCAGGTAACGAATGGATGTGATTTATTGACGATTTTTCCAAAAAGGCTAGAAAGTTTGTTTATTAACCGTTATTTCTGTCGCTTCAATTTTCAGTTGGGGCAGGTGCTGTTATAATTAGCGGGAGTTAGAGACGCGACCCCGGCGGGCCGAACCAACCTGCGATACCAAAAGAATGAAGTCGCTAGAGAAGCTGATCCTGAGGCCCGCATTATACGATATAACTAATGGCTAGAATAGACAGCAAAAGAGATAAAAAGGTCCAGCTAATGTATAACGCGATCTGTATTGACGAGAATAAAACCAACCGAATTTGGCTTCCACCGTGTGTCCTCTTGCTAACTGCAACCGCTTCTTTCCACGATACCTACGTTTATGCAGTGGCCTAGTCCACCCACTGCCCTGGAATTCTCATATGCACAACGCTCTCTTTCTCAACTCCATTCCAGAAGTCCCCAGCTAACAGCTCAACATCGACTTCCCATGATAACGACCATTCAGAGGGACTGGCGCCAAATCTGAATCGACACAGACGAACCGGTAAGGAAGTCGTCACAGTCGTCTCTGTCGAATCGGACCACCAACTAGAGACCCAGTTGAAATCAAGGGCTGCCATCCTTTCCCTAGCCATAGCAAATAGCGTGTCCCGCTCCCGTCGCCCATACTCCTCGAGGTCCACCCCCAACTTCATGAGGTCGGTGAGCCAGTACCCCATTGTGCACGCCAGAACAGACTGCCACTCCTCCCACTGTGCTTTGAATGGTTCTGACTCCGTGTTGCTAACCCAGAAGGCCTGCGCGGCACTTCCCCTAAGCATAGAAAATAGTGGCGTACCAACCCAGTCGGCTTCGCATGCCAAGTTGCCCACGTCGATCGAATATCGATAACCGACGTGCTCGACAATGTGAAGGGATTCTTGACCCCCTCTTTCCAGAACACGTCTAAGAAGCTGGAACCACCGGCGTTCCCGTTCTGCGTTACACCTCGTCGGGCAGTTCATAGTTTCTCTATGCGTCCTTCCAAGAGCGATTGCGATCGAGTGGATCAAAGAATACCCGTCGTCAGTACTAAGGTCGTAATCGGTATCATCATCCCCCCAGATGAGAAACATGAATACGATAGCATCGGGATGACGTAGGGAACAGCCGCTGAGGCAGTACGCCCTAGCCGCCTGCAGGCGTTGGTCGAGCGGTAGCTTGATGTAATCTGGAGCGACTTCTTGCTGGAACTGACGAAGGGCTGCCACATCAACAGGTCCCCATGAGCACCAGTACAAGAGAAACCGACAGTCCACGGCATCTGGAAATTCGCGCTCTAGATCGAGAAACAGCTCAACAACATCCCTGTTCCCCTTTCCTTCGTCTGTCGGCGATAAGGACCGCAGGTACGCTGCTTCTCGGGGAGTACTACACTCAGCTGTCAGCAGCACTCTGTCCCTAATATCTCATGCGGGGCCAGCTCACATTCCATTTCCTGGATCTTCATCCACGCACACGTTGAGCCCCATATCCAACAACCGTTTGCAAATGGTAGGCTGATGGAAAGCAGCAGCGTACTGCTGAATGTGAGATCTTGCCGATTGAGAGGAGCTGTCGTGTTCCAGCCACTTACGTAAAGCAAGGACCTGCCATTGGCGTCGCGGTCAAACGGGGATGCATCCCCCTGCTCGAAGAGGAGAAGCATCTTCTCAGCGTCTCCGTCGCGAATAGAATCGAATATGTGTGCCTCTTCCGGTCGAATGTTGTATTGTCTGAAATTCAGGTTCCAGAAATGTTGGAAGTACCAGATAGCTCCTGATAACCAACGTGGCAGGTGAATTGTGACCTTGCACGCGGAATCGTTGGACATGACAGCGGTATTTCCGAAAGAGCTGGCCATAGAATTTCGCCGACACACAGTTGTTTTCTTTTCATCACCGCTTATACCATACTCATCCTTACCGTCATACCTCATGTTACGAAGAAGAGAGAATATCTCAATATTCACATCATAGGACCGTCTTATCCAATTTCTAGCGCATTTAAGCATCGACCGGGAGAAAGGACAGCCTTGCCGCTACTTACGAATTGTAAATTGATAGCGAGAGCTCTAGTACATCCATCGCATTTCTTAGTTTGGATTCAAGGTGCCGCACTGAGCCCTTCCGGAGAACGATCTTGGTCGCAACCAGCTTTCGTTGAAGGCGACGGCGAGCCGCGCTGATCTCGTTCGTCAGCGACCGTACGAGGTCATCCAAGGCCTCATGGGCCTTCATGAAATACGCCGCGCTTGGAGTTATGTCAACACCGTTCTTGTTATGCTCATCATGATTCCAGGTCTGCAAATCGGCGAGGATAGGGCCGAACGCTTGGACCCGATCCATGAGGTCGCGTATCTCCGATGGCGCCTGGTCGATTTCGTTCCATAGGTGCTTCGCTTTCACTATCGAATTAGTCAATAGCCCAAACACCTGGACGGATGCCACGAAAACACTAAAAGGTTCAGCCATGAGTAGCAAGAAATAATGCAAACGTAAGAAAAGAAGGCCTGTAATACTGGACAAGGTTCTCAAAGTGAACGAGACAACGAAATCAAAAGAGTGGGAAATTTGAAAGTTTCAGGCATGTATATATGAGCAAGAGCCCACGCATCCGCGCTTAGGAAGATCGATACTAGTTAGGTATAAATATCACAGCCTAACTTCGGATGCAGCTCAAACAGTCTGAAGGATTCACAGTAAGGCAGTTTTCTGCAACCTTTAATTGCAGGAGGCAACTCAGTGTGTATCGCGGGCAACCTGATCGCAGCCTAATGTGCACAGGAAGGCTAACTGGCCGGCAGATTGAAGGCGAAATGCCACCTGTGTGCAAGGCTTTCTCCACCCATGGCATCCGAGACACTTTAGTAATATGTAATCGCTTAATGCATGATTCGCCTAATAGGCATTTGAAACGCCCTCTTGCACTTTGATAGTTCCGTATTGGGTCTTAACGCAGAAAGTGGCCAAGACGGTGAAGTAGCTTCATCGTGGATTAACCAAGCTGGGTCGAAACCTGAGCAGGATAACAATGGGATCCAATGTCTCCATCATGTAGAACTATTTTTTTTATTTAGCAGTGCTACATGCATGACTACGTAGTTTCGTACATAACGGTTTTGCAAGTGTCCTGATCTATCTCTTGATTGTGCAAGCAGTGCGGATGCAGGCAGCATGCTTTGCAAGACAGGAATAACTTTCCACATACCCCGAAACGACCTGTCCGGGTGCGACTGTACACTCCATCTTCAAATGCCCACATAGAGGTTGTCTGGCTGCGGGGCCATCTTCATGTCCTGCCTATGAATAGTTAACATGGTGACTCTGCGCGTACCCCTTTAATGTCGTCGAGTCGCGATAAGCAGGGTTGTGCGCAAGCTTGTAGACCCGCACATCAGTAGGCTCGTCCGTCGTGAACTTGATCAACACATCGTTGTCCTCATTGACCACTGTCGCCTCCTTAGACGAATCGCCCAACATATCATCGCTGAAACCTGGGTTCATGCTGTGTGTTTCAAGCGCCGGAACTGTGTATGCTCAGGAGACGTGGGATATGGCCGCTTTCAGCTGGCAAAGTCTAGTCCCACTCCTCAAGCTCGCTGTTGTTGTACTGCTCCAAGAGGCTGTCTCCGTCACTTAGAAAAGCCCAAGTGTGACAAGAGTACCAAGCTCTTATCGCCTGTGAACTCATTGCTAAGCGTGCTGTCGACGCCTATGACGGACCACACCTATATGCCCTCATGAGTTGGTCAATGTCACTTACCCTACCGCTGCCCCCGTCGATTTCCTTGTGCGAGTCATTGGAGCGCTTCCAAAGGATAGTCCCGTCGGTCGCGCCGCAGTGTTACTCGAAGAGGCCGTCGAGGTTCCTCTGCTGCACGCCGTACCCCTGAAGGCCCTCCCCTTGGGTCCAGCATGGCAATATGAAGCCTGTCCCCATGCACCACATCCTCCTCGCCAATGTTGTAGCACATTGAGCAGGAGGCCGAGTCTGGGGACGAGCCAAGACTGCCTCGCCCCGGAACCGTAAATTACGACCAGTTGCCGGGCTGTGTCTAGAAGCAACTTCCTGTAGTTGTCCATTTTCAGAAGCTGTTGAAATTAGGAGATAGCTTACACAGATTGGAAAATTGGTTAGGTTATAGGTGAGCTTCCCGGATCGCGTCAGTACTGTCCTTAATAAGATGTCATTCTCGCACGCGGCCGCTCCCAAGTTTTCCAACTACTGCAGCTGTTCTTCAAGGAAAGTCTCGAAGGGAAGTATCCACCTTGATCATCATCCAGCCCCCTCTCGACACCAGCAGCGGCACGATGAGAGGCTGGAAGGTCGGCGTTTTCGACATGTCGCATGCTCCACCCGTGCTGCTCCAGAGACGGAACGGGGCCCCATCTCTGATACAGAGTCTACCAGAGGCGATCGTTGAACGGTGCGACTGGGACAATAATACAGGCCTGGAGCAGCAGACGGGGTTTCTGGAGTCGGGTTCTCATCATTCCTTTACTCAGGAACTTAATAGCCGAATGTGCCGCCCGGGGGCATGGCCGTAGCAATATGGATGGCGGCGACCACCACTTTCTGCGAACATTTTACACTCCTGTTCTCCAGACGCCGTTTGGCTTTAGAAATGTTTAGGAGTGTGGCTCGAGTAAGACCAAAGAATAAACATTTCGAAGAAAAAAAGGACAACTATTGACCGGCCGGCTTCGAGGCTGGAATTTACCGCTGACAACCGTCCCGTTCTGGGATGATTTTACGGTGATTCTTTGACTGTATGACGAGCCCGCCACGGACCTTTCCTTGGCTTCCAGTGAAGGCCGCAGGCATGTCTCCTGCCACCGTTCGCATGGTTCCGCTCCGACCCAGATTGCTACGGCAATCCCAATAATCAGGCCCACTCGTCGGTACTGTAAGGCAATAACCCCCCATGGAATCCGGGGCGACATTGAGTTGGGCCATGGTGGCTAGCGGCCTACCGCGATGACATGAGACAGAAGCTTTCACCGCTCCTAATATAACGGCCAAGCCGGCGTATCGCACCCCATGCATTGGACACCCGTTAATATAGAGTGGGCTTGAGTAGTGCTACTGGAACTAAGGTTCTCTTGAGCGGGCGGATTTGTCATGGAGAGTTGGTGGCGCACGTTTATAAGTGCGCGGCTCGTACCCACGTTGCCGGCTTTCCTTCTTTGACCCTCCCACGTGTTCAACAATCTTCAAGCCGCTCGCACTGCATCTTCGCTACCAGCTGATAAATATAAGGACCACACGGTCTCTATGGAGCGTTTCTGAACCCCGTGGGGTTTTACGCCCACACGGGGGGAATCCTTTGCCGCTTATGAAACGTGCGCAAATGTGCGCCCGACCAATCCTGGCCGCCGCACTGTCTCTAATTCGCGCCACCTCAGGGCAAAGTAAATGGATGAAGGATTCAATCCCGTCCTGGTGCAATTTCGCGGACATGGTGATTCCTTCCCCAGCTGGGTCTTGTGACAGAGACAACAATTTACTCAGAGCCTAATTTGAGCCTCAGGCTGATATCGCAAGAGTATAAACAGCAATCGCCTCGCGGCCTTTTGCGTCGTATTCATGCTGCGAATAACGATCAGATTCGAACGCTTTTAAGAACATCCAGTCAACAAATCACTCAAACATGCTGCAACTTAGGCAGGCCCTCGTTTCATTACTATTCGTGGCAGCCTCCCTAGCCGCCAGGAACGAGACATCTCCCGGTACTTCAAACTCGGAGGCTCCCTACTCCTACGCCATTGTCCTGTTCCCTGGCTTCGCCCCCCTCGACGTCTTCGGCCCTCTCGGCCTTCTCGAAATGGCCGCATTTCACCAGGGCGGGACCCTCGAGCTCCTGGCCGAGACCCTCGATCCTGTCTCGAACAGCCTGAACGCCAGCTCCACTTTTGCCCAATCCGTAGTTCCGAGCTCCACTTTTGACGATTTCCTCTCCGGTGAGGGCAGTGTAGATGTTCTTATCGTCCCGGGCGGCCCGGGTGTACGGATGTCCGACGAGGAAATAGAGCCCGTTGTGAACCTTGTGAAGGAGACCTATCCGAAGGTGAAATATCTCATCACCATCTGCACGGGCGCTGGTATCGCAGCGCGAGCTGGGCTTCTGGACGGCAAGAGGGCGACAACGAACAAGGCTGCTTGGGATCAAATAACGGCTCTGGGTCCGCTGGTGGAGTGGGTGTCACCTGCACGGTGGGTTGTCGACGGCAATATCTGGAGCTCATCCGGCGTCAGTTCCTCCTAGTCATGGCCAAGCTTCTTTTCTTTTGTGTGCATGCTAACTGGTCACTAGGTCATGTCGGGGGTGGATCTCACGGCGGAGTTCGTGAAGGAAATGTATGGAGAGGAGCTGGTTGAGCACGCGCTGGGCCTCATCGAACATACGCCTCACCCTCAGGATTATGACCCGTTTGCCGAGATGTTTGATGTCCCTCCCTCGCCGTAGGGTTATTTTCCCTCAAGTCAGTTCTACTCGCAGCGACGAAGTAATTCATGACGCCGAGACGCAACTTCCTCGTCCACCCTGTTTCGGAACTTACTGACGCTGCGTCTCATGTCGACTTTTTATTTCGCAGGTGATTGTTTTCGAGGGGTGGGACTGGTAGTGCTTTAGTACTCAAGTGTAGTATACTGAAAGGGATACAAGGGCATGGTCATTGAAACCTTCACAGTCGAATATGGAGGCCTGATGCTGGACCCTTTGGGCCGTGACTGTTTTCTGTCCCAAGCATCACCCTTTGCGACGCAATGAACGAGGCCTGATGTTCTCAAAGACTAAATACTGATATTTCGTTTGCTTACGAAACTACATCACAAGTCCCATGTAGCCATGCATATCCAGCGCGTCAGTGCGACTCTCATGCGGTCGCCGCCCTCCTGTATCCGCGTCAATGCGTAGTTATGTATGCCAACCTCAATGTTCCACAGGTTCGAGCCCCACCGCGGCCCCACCCGCGACCCAATCTTAAGCCCCTCAGAAGATCCGGATTCAGCAGCCGGCTCGATCGATCCGCCGGGGGTGCTTGGCTCACCCTAGGGGCCACATGCTTTCAGGCTTGGGCGGCCGGAATGCAACTCGGGTCCACGTGCTTGGCGCCCTGGTGGCACGGGACTGGCAGGACAGTACCAACGGACCGTCACAGCGCAGGCTCTCATTGCAACCTGTTAACGTCAGATGCTATCAATAAATTGGGTTGTAAGGGGCGGGCGGCAGGATCTCAAGCGTCCATCCTGGCGCCTCGATGAGGGGTTTTAAGGGTCCCACCGACTCGGTAGCAACCCGTGGGTCCCCGCTCCGACATTCTCTCCCATATCAAAGTGGAAAAAAAGACTGTGGTCAACGTTCCGTTCACGATGGTGTCCCCCGCAGTTCAAGAACCCGCCACTGCACCTCCGGCTGACGAACAGCATGAGCCGCTGGTACTGCCCCCCGGACCTCTTTCCGCTGAATGTGGGGAAGATGCTAAGTTCCGTAGATCGCAGACACCTTCGATGACGGCGATTCCGCCTACTCTCAGGTATTTTCCCTCCCACACTAGAGTGGCATGTCTTGCTGTTGCGACCCATGCTGACTTTATGTACGCTCACAGCCCACAACTGCTGGCCTTACGTCTCTTCGCTCAAGCGTGTTGAAGTTTCAGGAGGAGAATGGCCGTACCTACCATTCTATGAGTGGTGGAAGTACGTAAATTATCCCTTGACGAGCTAGGACGGCCATGTTTTAACCTGTTCAGAGTATGTCTGGCCAAACGACGAGAGGGAGAATGAGCGACTCGGTGCGTTCCCTTGGGACAGCCGTGGAAGTGGCTTTCTCTGATATTTATTGCTCTACCAGATCTACAACATAATTTGTGGCTCCTCACTCTGAAGGGGGAGCTCGGCCTCTCTCCCAAGGTACGGGACGGTGCGAAGCGTGTTCTCGATGCTGGGACCGGAACTGGTGTTTGGGCTATTGAGTATGGTACGAGACTAGAACAAAACCTCTCCCCAGAGATGTGCGTTCCTAGTACTTACACCATTCGTCTCCTTCTTAGCGGATATGCATCCTGAATCCGAGGTGAGTACCTAGCTGTAAACGCTCAAGCACCAAATTCCCACCCGGTCGGACTCTAAGCTCTGTTTTGTTTACCCAGGCAGAGGGGCTGACAAGTGATAGGTCATTGGCGTTGACTTGAGCCCGATCCAGCCGTCGCTGTACGTACTCCCATTTCGCACGACGCGGAACAAAACTGATAAAAAAGAGTTCCGCCAAACTGCTCATTTGAACTTGATGACCTAGAGAAGGAGTGGGCCTGGCCGCATCCTTTCGACCTCATCCTGGGGCGCGTCCTCACAGGGTCTTTCAAAGACATTAAGGGATTCATCAAGAACGCCTACGCGTAAGAACCCCTTGGCCCCCCATCTAAGCTCAGCCGTTCTACTAACAAAGGCCGGAACAGCAACCTCGAACCCGGTGGCTATCTTGAGATGCAAGACATTGGCCTCATGCAGGCCGACGACGGGACCATGTCCCCAGAATCCACCCTCGGCCGCCTCCAACGCCTATGGAAAGAGGCTTCCGACCTCGCCGAGCGGCCCGCTTACCTCGCTCCCGAGTACAAGGGGTACTTCAAGGACGTGGGCTTCGTCGACGTCGTGGAGCGCCGCTTCAAGTGGCCCATGAACGAGTGGCCTAAGGACCCGCACCATAAGGAGCTCGGTGCCTGGTCCAGGGAGAACATGGAAAACGGCATGGACGGCCTGCTGGTCGCGCTCTTCACTCGGTTCCTGGGCTGGACGTCTGAGGAGGTCACTGTGTTTTCAGCGCAGGCTAGGGCTGCGCTGAAGGACCGGAGGATACATGGGTACATACCTGTGTTAGTATCTCTATTTGGCCCTCTCGAGAGGAGCTACGAAGCTGACATGGACACAGTTATGTGGTGTACGGCCGGAAGCCGGGAGATTCGCCCAGGACGGCGGCCGCAAAGACGGCGTGATGGGCAGGTCAGGATTATGGCCTGTTTGTTCATCGGATGTTTGGTGCTCCCCTATGGCCATAGCCATGCGTGCTGCGGAGGCAGCAGCCTACGCTCAATCGATAGTGTAGCAGAAGCTATGGCTCCTTTAGTGACGGCAGATGTGGTTGTGAGCAGAACAGTGGAGATCGAGACGTGGAGCCTGTAACGTACCTCCTGCTCAGCATAGGAATGGCCCGGAGATTCCACGTTGACAAGGGCCGCAAAAGGCATGTCGCCAATTATCAACAATCGTATTCACTCATATCTACTCGGCTGAGCACACCAAACACACCATTATGACACATCCTATCTTCCCCTATAGAATTACAAACACTCCATTACTACAGACCACCTCCGCCCACAAAGAACCACGCCAGCAGCCGTAACCAAGCGAGACGAGCGCCCCGCGGTTTTGCTCTTGGCTTCGTCTACTGCGCAAGGGTCGCCTTGCCGGCGGCTTTGCTGGCAGCCAGCGCGCCGTGGAGCCCGTACTGCGAGGGGATGCCCTCGACGCGGTGAGTGGTGTTGAGGTTCTTGACGACGGTCATCTGGAAGCAGGTGGCGCTGCCCTGGCGGGAGGCGATCACGGACCAGGCGAGGAAGAGCTCCCAGATCTGAGGCTGTTAGCGATGTGCTATACGCAGTGAAATAGTAGGAGGAAACTTACCCTGTACCAGCGCTGGCCGTACTTCTCCTTTACCTTGTCGGCGTTGCCGATCCAGTTGCGGTACCACCTCCAGAGAGTACCCGAGTAGTGAACACCGACAGTGTCGACGCTGCGCCAGTTAGCGTCGTCCACGAATATCTCTTAGGAAAGCAAAGGGTCATCTACCTCTTGATCTCGAAACCCGCACGCTCCAGACACATGATGTAGTACCATAGCGGCGTCGAGGCGTCCGCGCCAGGGAAGATGTACTTGTTGAGGTAAAGGCCCCACACGAAGTCCTCGTACTGCCACGCCTGCCTGAGACCAGAGAGTTGCACGTACATGGCGCCGTCGTCCTCGAGCAGGTCGTAGCACTGGCGGAAGAAGCCCGTCAGCTTCTTGATACCGACGTGCTCGCCCATCTCCAGCTGGGTGATCTTGTTGAACTTGACGCCTGTCATGTCGCGGTAGTCCATGCACACGAGGCGGCTCTGCTCCTCCTTGACGCCAGCGCGGCGCAGCGCGTCGTTACCCCAGGCCACCTGGTTCCCCGCAATAGTGAGGCCCGTCACGCGCGCGCCGTAGTTCACACTCGCAAAGCGCGCGAGCGTACCCCACCCGCAGCCGATGTCGAGCATAGTCTCGCCCTCCTTGAGTGCGAGCTTCTCGCACACGAGGGCCATCTTGTTGTCCTGCATCTCTTCGAGTGTCTCCTCGCGCTCAGGGTCCGAGATGATACCCGAGGTGTAGACCATCCTCGGCCCCAGGAACCATGAGTAATGCAGGTTCCCGCGGTCATAGTTGGGCCGGATCTGCTCGTCGTCCTGCTCGCGGCTGTGCCCGATGATGTCCATGAAGAAGTTGAAGATGATGAACCGGAAGAGTGGCCACGTGAAGGCGAAGTTGGCCCAGTCGTGACGGTACTCCATGGCGTCCAGCACGTCCCCGTTGAAGTCAGCCTCGCCGTTGAGGTACATCTCGGCGAAGGCGGCGAGGGGCACCTTGCGGCGGCCGCTGTAGCGGATGCGGTCGGCCTCGTTCTTGAAGGTGACGTAGTGTTCGACGGGGCGGCCGGGGCTCTTGACCTTTTCGTTGGTGGGCGGGCTGTACCGCGAGACGACATACCAGTAGGCGATGAGGATGGGGAAGAGGGTGATCAGGCCGAAGAAGATGGTGGTCTTGAAGCCGCCGCCGAGCTTCCAAGCGAGGTAGACCGGCACGCCGACAAGGGCGGCGAGCAGGATCGAGTTGGAGAAGGACTCATTTCCAGGGCCGTCAGAGGGGAGGGCCGGGTTGTAGATGGCGGGGTACTGCAGGATTCGTTAATGGAGCTCAATTAAGGGCCAATTGGGTGATGGAAGCCCCCCAATGGATAGGGAGCAACCAGGAAGGAGCGGAAAGGGGTGAGCTACCTTGGTGGTGCGGAAGCCGCTGTCGGGGCCCTCGAACTTGGAGGGCTGGGCGGCCGGCGTCGAGATGTACTCGACGTCGGTCTCGAGCTCCGGGCCGACAGGATCGTTCGACGCCATCGTGGAGGGTGGTGAGTTGGGTGATTTGGGAGGGAGAAACGTGTTCTGGACTCGGGCCCCTCTCGAAATGGGAAAAGCTCGAGCTGGCAAATTGGAGTCGAATTATTGGGGGCTGGCGTGTGGAGTCTGCTCGGTGCTGGGAGGATGATTAAGCTTATCACGTGACTATGTGAATGAAGCCGCCAGCGCTACGCAGTAGTGGGGTGCAAAAAGCTGGTGCCTGAACATGTGCCAGCAGTTGTTTACAAAACTTGAATGAGGCTATGGGCCTTTCTTCAGGGTCTCGCTTTGCCCGGAACTCCGGCTCCGAGGTAGCATCGGCTCCGAGTCTGCGATATGATAGCGGGGAACGGCCTCGCCCTAAGAAACCTACTACGTAGGCAACAAAGTGTATATGGAGGGACAGATAGTCCAGAATGGGCTCTTCGACTAAGGGCGCACTATCCCGTTTCACATGAGCCAAGGGTTTTAGATTCAAGATGTATTTGATACTGATAGGTAGGAAATATGCTTGCAGCCTAGATACTAAGTGCTGTTAGGTCGCCATAAGCACGAGGTCATTCGTTACTGCGGGCGTGTTCCTCACGTGTAGGCTTCGTTCCACAGTCTTTTTTCCCGATCTCAATAGAAAGTTAAAATAACATTGAATATGCGAGCCTGGTGAGTCTGGACAATTCGGTGTGGACATGAATTGTATTGGAGACCACATGAATAGCTCTAATACCTGGGAAAAGAGTCTCAGTACAAGCAAACAACTCTATCATCCTCTTTCAGTTACCCAACCTCATCCCAAACATCACAAGCACTCGTAACTATCCGCAACGGCGGGATCCTCCCCCTCACGAAGACTCGCCACACGAGGGAACGCACAAATCTTCCGCGTGAATTGCGTTTCAGCGGTCGGCAGAGTCGCGGCCTCCAACATATCAGGGGCCCCCTTACCGTCTACCCACTTAACCAGCTCGCTGAACGGATCTGTGGGCACAGCACCCGGTGCGATAGGCGAGAGCGCAGCACCGCAGTGGTCCGCTCCCGGCGCAAGGAACAGGCGGAAAGCGTCATCGATCGGCCCCACCGCGTCGTAGACCTCCTTGTAGTATTCCACACTGTCCTGGGGATAGATGAGCTGGTCCGAGAGACCATGCCATATGAGAAGTTTCCCTCCAGCCTTCTTGAAGCCAGATAGATTCGGATCCGCTGACCCGATGACGGAGTCGAAAAGTTTCTTAGACTTGTAGAAAAGCGAAACGAAGTTCTCTGTGTCAATGTTCGCGGTGTCGAAGTCCGGATTTTCCTCAATAAAATAGCGGATCCAGGTATCAACGACAAAGAACGGCCTGCCGACTGTGGTTCCGTTAACATCTCCGGAGGCGGCGAGGAAGGAGAGGCTTGCGCCGATGGGCATCCCGTGCCAGAGCTTCTTGCCGTTGACGATGGGCCCGTCCCAGATCTTGCGAACGATGGAAGCGGCTTCCTGTGTGATGTCCACCTCGTCATGCTCGCAGGTGACCTTTGTGCCGACAAGCGATGAGGGGTCAAACTCGCAGTTGGAGGGCTTGGTAACAACTCTATCCTTGACGCCGTCATCTGCGTCACAGGCCACGATAGCAGCGTTGACGAAGCCGTCGAGGACGCATGTCGGGGGATAGTATCCCGCCTCTTTCATCACGACCTGCGGCCAGAGCTCCGCGATGACGTACTCCGTCCAGTAGATCGCAGGAGCACCAGCAAGGATCCCGTCAAAATCCTGCGGATACTTCTGCGCTGCGACAAGGCCCTGCCTTCCTCCAGTGGAACACCCATTCCAAAAGGAATTCTTCACAGGCCGCCCGTAAAATGCCTTTGCTAATGCCTTGCCGACAACCGCGAGGTCGTGAACCGATCTCGAAGCAAAATTCTCGAGGAGCTCGACGTTGACCTTGCCATCCGGGCCGAGAGCCCACAAGGCAGGGCTGCTGGGATCACCGCCAGGGAGACCTGCATCGGTATACGCGGCGACGTAACCTTGCGAGGCGGGGAGCGCTAAGCCCGCCGGCCCCGGCCCGGCAACCCAACCGCTGCCTCCAAGGGCAACAAAGTGTTCGTTCCAATTGTCCAGGGGAAGCCACACTTGGACAAGGACTTCATCCGAGGCGGCACCGTGGGCGAAGGTCACGTTGACTTCGCAGATGTTCAGACCAGGGACATCGACGGGTAGGGTAGGGGGCTGTTGAGGAACAGAGAAGTCGTGTTTTTCTACAGTACTAATGGAAAGCACCCTTGCTCCGGGGAAATGCGGCTTCTGGAGGTCAGCGCAGCGCGTTGGTCCTCGGGGGATAATTGAAGCGAAAGCGGCTCCGAGGAGAGTGACGAGGGACAAAAGTTTGAGAGTCATGTCAATAGATTATGAAATAGTATGGTCTTTGGCGTTTTCTCTGGTTCGGTGGAGGTATGTCTTGCGATTTGCGGGAGAGGCGATCGTAGCTGTGTCTGATTATATACCGCCGACGCCCACATGGTCCACTCTCACAACTCAACCCACCAGCCCGCTGTGGGCAGACGGAGATGGGAGAAAGAGGCCTCGGATTTGCGATGACTATTGTGTGTATATCCGGGCCGCGCATTAAATCGCCACCGAGCGTCTACTCAGCCCCCGAAACAAGTGTCCGCGTGGTGTTGCTGCTGTAATGCTGTGATTCCGGCAGCGGCCTGCTGCATTAGGATCTGAGCGGGCCCGGATTATCTGGCACCGAGAAGCTGCTGCGGCTCCGGGGCGCGCTAATATTTTACCTCCGAAACTCCGCTTGACAGATCAATTTCTCCCGATCTGGAAGCTGACAGGGTCGAGTATTCTCTGGGGCTGAAAACCGCGCTGACGTGAGATGCATGTGCTGTGAGCGTGCGCCAATAACACGGCGATAGATGTTGATAACTCCGAAGAAACATAGAGCCGCCCTACAAATCAAGGTGCAACGCGGGTGACGGGTAAGTCGGCACGGTGGCTCGCGGTGCTTCGCAATGCAGCCTTATAGGGTCGTGTCGTGGCTGAGCCGCGTGACGACCTCATGAGAAATCGGTGCCTCGGTCATCGCCGGGTTAGTATCTTGACCCGACACACGATGAATTAGATTATCCTACGTACTACTTCATCAACGAGTCAGATACCTTAATGGCCGGCTATATAAGGACTATGGTTGGGATTCTTCTGGCCCCTATTGATACGTCCAAAGTACCGTCCCTTTAACGTATCTCAGTCCGCTAACCACTATGCATCCCCAAGGGTTCATGCTCTGCATCCTTGCATTCCTGGTGGCAGCTGCTACCCCGGCTCCACCGTCGCCATCCGGCCCCACGCCTTCCCCCAGCAGCCCGACTTTCCCCCGCCTTGAGCCCCTCCAATACGTCAACACAACTCGTCTGCAAGTGGCCTACTATGAGGATGGACCAGAAGATGGCCAGGTAGTCATACTTCTCCATGGCTGGCCCTACGACATCCACAGCTACGTGGAAGTCGCACCCGCTCTCGCTGCAAAGGGCTACCGAGTCATAGCCCCTTACCTCCGCGGAAATGGCCCCACAACCTTCCTTTACACCGACACCTTTCGCTCCGGCCAGCAAGCGGCTCTGGGATACGACATCATTGAGCTCCTCGACGCGCTTGAGATCCCCTCAGCCGTCTTTGCGGGGTACGACTGGGGTGGTCGCGGGGCCTGCGTCGCGGCTGCGCTTTGGCCTGAGCGTTGTGATGGTCTGGTCTCGGTAAACAGCTACCTCATTCAAGACCTCTCAAAAGCCTGGGTTCCCTTGGACGCAAAAATCGAAGCTGGATTCTGGTACTTCTACTACTTCCTGACACCTAGAGGCGAGGCGGCGCTGGCAGAGCACCCACAGGACATAGCGAGGGTGGTCTGGAATAAGAACTCACCAAAGTGGAATTACACTAATGAACAATTCGAGCGCGCAGCGGAGACGTATGTTAATCCCGACTACGTGGACGTCGTCACCCATGTGTACAGGCATCGGTTGCTGTATGCACCCGGCGACCCGGACTACGAGGATATCGAGAGCGACCTACGGAAACAGCCAGTTATTAACGTGCCGGCCGTTACGCTGGACGGGCTAGCGGATGGAAACTTTCCACCCACCGACGGCTCACCGTCTGCGGCGAATTTCGGGGGTCCGAGGGTTCATCATCAGGTGGAGGATGCTGGCCATAACTTGCCGCAGGAGAAGCCGCAGGCATTTATCGATGCGGTGATCGAGGTCATAAGGCTCACATAGGGAAGTGTGAACAATAAAAGCTTGCCCCTTACATCTGGCGATCGCGAAACAACCGCCTCCACGGCAAATAGCAGGGGCATCTGGAACCTTGTGTCCACTGGATCCCCATGTGTACTGATTCATCGTCGTCATTGCACGTACTGTGACACACTGAGTTATAGTCACGGACCGTGACGGTTTCATTATTCCTCTATAGAAGACATTCTCTACCCGTGAATTGATGGCTAGGCTGCTGTATCAAGAGCGCAGATATTGGACATGCGTTACAGTCTTGACGCCAGCGACTCGCTCGCTTCATTGTAGATTTGGAGAACGGCGTCCCAAGGTTGGGCCCCTTAGGGATGCTTCCTAGGTTTTATCCGGGAGCCAATGCGATACGGAAGATGCGATCCTACAATGGGTGGGAGAAAGTGCCAACGGTTGGGCGGGCCCGCCCGGAATTAGCTGGCTTTTGGATGCATCTTACTGTGGTAGTATCAGATATGCCGGTGGAGCCGGTTGAAGATACAGGAGGGTCCTGGGGTTTTCGGATGATGTAACACCGCTTGAGGGATTGCCTTGAGTGATCCATGAGGCTGAGACCAACCCATCGTGGAGGATTGTACCGATGGCTCACTCGAGAAGATGGTATTGTTCTGCAAGGAAGCTGCGGGGTCCTCCGCCGTCGCACTAGTGGCCGCTGTGTCAATTGGGACGAGATTGTCGTGTTGGCGAGATGTCCAAGGAGCGCCGTCGGAAGCGATGGTTCGTCGGAATCTAGTTTGGACAACGTCTGGCTTAGTGTAAGTGAGTCAGAACTTTTGGGTTCATTACTTGAAGCTGACGGCTCTAGAACATAAAAGGGAGGCCCGATGCTCTCCACAATCGTCTCGGTTGGGACCACGCCGGTCTCCGAAGAAACCCGGTCCGCGGGTGATATTACGCGTATGGTTTTACATGACTCGATTCCCCTGTTTTCCGGACATGACAAAGTGATTTCTTAGGCATATCCTCCTTTTCATATCCCATCCAAGATGTATCTGCAGCATAATTGTATGCAGTGGGAAGTGAGAGTGTAAGGGGCAGCCAGGAGAGGATAGCCGGGAAAGCCAAGGTATTGGTAATAACGGTTGAGCCGAGTAAGGGCACACAATAGCAAAGACTACCAGGTAGAATGGCCAAGATGCACAAGCTTGTTAGTGGGGTCGGCAATACCCCTCCGGTTAAAAGACTACGTATAAATATTTTACTGGTGTGAGAACATACGCAACATACTACAGCACCAGACGTACTTCTCCAACGACATTCGACGTGCCATAGGCTGTGGCGGCGTTCAACATTAATCGTGCTCTTACTCGAAAAAGTCAAAGAATACGTCGAGATCTTTGAAGCCACTGACCAACCCGTGAAGCAGTTGGGCTGGACGCGTCGAGACTCGCCCGTACTAACGAGATGTTCGAGATGTTCGAGATGTTCATTGAGCTGGGAGGATGGAGGGTCAATGATCTTTACAAGTGGTCGCGCGGAAGTATGATTGCGTGAGGACCTGTTGAAGACAGCAACCTCGTCATTTTAGACAGGCTCGTGATTTTTCTGACTGCATAAGCTGTCCAATTATCGAGTTAGACGACGTTGTGCTCCTACGCTGGTTCCTAGAAAATGGGGCAGACCCTATCTGTCCGATTCCCCCGGCGACAACCCTGCCTGTCACTGCCTACCCACGACAGCATAATACGCCTCGCTTCGAGTCGTCAACCTCCTGTTCGTCCACGGTGGCAAGATTATGCCCTACACCCTCCACGCCGTCATGTATAACCACAGCAGGGATCCCAAGAAGAAAGTCTAGACGCTGCACCATCTTGTCTACAGCTTACGGCTGTGGCATCAACACAATCGGCCCCTTATTGTCAAAGTACCTTCCCAAGGAGGGTACGCCGCTACACACTGCGGCGCACTCGGGGTGCTTTGACTATGTCCGGTGGCTGATTGAGAATGGGGCGGACGTCCTGAAAGCAGGACCTGTGGGCTCCCTCCAAGCGCGGTGTGTTCGACCGAGGATGGCGTGCTGAGGCTTATCAGCTCGGCGGAGGAGTGTGAGCAGATGTACACCGGGAAGGGAGGGAGTGGGAGAATTCCGGTGAACAGACATAGATCGCAATGTGTATAGTTACTTGACGCACCTTCAGGCTGTAACGCGTCATGGGTTTGTATTTGTGATGAAGAGAACCTACCAATGGCCGATGTCTGGGTATTTCTCGGCCCTAATGGTTTTATAACCTAGCGCTAAAGTAGTCTCCGAGGTTCATTGCAATGTATGCTGACCCGGAAACTATTGGCGTTGCCCCCGCACTTGTGGGACATCCGCGGCCCGGACATCCGCTAGACCAAAAGGTACTAACCATTAGCCCTCCAACCCACTGTATTCTCACTGGTAACAGTCTTATATTCCATTCCGCCCCGCATCTAACAGATGCATCTTGTCTCTCAACTTCCCCACGTCTGCCATTTGCCCACCACTCTCGATTCGTTTCTGACAACTCTACTCAGCGAGTCTTGTCCACTTACAACCGTATAATGGCTGGACGAGTGAAAGTGGCATGCCACTGCGGGGCTGTCTCGCTGTCCGTAAATCCTCGGCCTAGCGAAGATGGATCGGTCGACATCATCATGTGCCACTGCAAAAGCTGCCGCCACGTTACTGGTGAGCTCTGTGTCTCATATATGCCGATATTTGGACTTTCCGACTCGGATCTGAACTGCACGTCGGCATACGCCACTGCTGATGGATGGATTCGCCGATTCTGCCCGAGTTGCGGCTGCCATTTGTTTCGTACACAAGGATCAGATGGTGAGAGTGAGTGGGAGGCAGCTACCGGGGTTCTCACTGGGCCGGAAGAAGTGGTTCCGTCGACCGATTCTATCCCAGAAGCTCGATATAAGGGCCATTTCGGAGTATCTGATACCCACGACGGCGGGAGTTCTGTGTGGCTTACCGAGGTTGGTGGCCACCAAATGGAAACCCTCTCTAGCGGCCACCAAGACAACGACGGCACAATTCGCCAGTCCGAGCGCCCGAGCGGGACACTCCCGGCCTCCTGTGAATGCGGCACTGTGACCTTCCACATCACCCGCCCAGATGAAACTAGTCTTCTTCCGAGCTCCTACCTGCCCGATCTGACCCACGCATACTGCTCAACAGACCCGTCCGTCGTGGCCAATGCCAGTGACGCAAAGTGGTGGCTGCGCCCTAACGGAAAATATCTCGCGGGAACCTGCGCCTGCCGCTCTTGCCGCCTGGTATCCGGCTTTGAGATACAAACATGGGCCTTCGTCCCGCGCTCGAATATCTTCTTCCACGTCCCGTCCGACGAAGCGACAATCATCATGCCCCTTGACTTCGATGGGCTCCCCGCCGGGACACTCAAGAGCTACGTCTCGTCACCAGACGTGGTCCGAGAATTCTGTGGAAACTGCGGCGCCACGGTGTTCTGGCGAGGGAGACTGAGGCCCGAGCTTATCGATGTTAGTGTGGGGCTTCTAAAAGGAAACGGGGCCAGGGCCGAGGAGTGGCTGGATTGGTGGACCGAACGTGTGAGCTTCTCAGAGGATGCGAAGACTGGCAGAGAAGGTGAGGAAGCAAGGAGGGCTGGGGTTTTAGTTTCCGCGCTAGAGACGGGTTTGAAGGCATGGTCTCAAAGCCATTAACGAAGTCCGGCGAGTCCAGCTATTATTTTCGAATTCAGTAAAGTGATAATTAAGTTTGAGTAACGATCAGTGTATTATTAATGTGGTTCAATATAGCTAAGAAAGCGAAGAAACTCGAGTGAACTTACTCGGTAGGTGTCAGCAACCCAGCCCTCAAGAAAGGCGCCTCAATCCCAAGGACCTCCCCTGTCTTCGCATCCCTAACAAACACAAGCCGATCCATCGGCTCTCTACCATAATGGATCCAATCCGTAACCGTCCAAAACAAACAATCCCCCCTCGTCGACCCCTGTCCAGGTAAATCCCCGCTATCACCGAACTGCGCGTCCCCCCAGGTCATTCTCCAGTCCTCCCGAATAACCTCCCTGCCGTCGTTCTGCGTCGAACTTTCCTCGATATCAGTGGGGAACAGGCGCGGCTTGGAGACGCCGAAGCCGACAATGGAGCCGAGCCCTTGGTTGAAGATCTCTTGGATGCCAGCAATGATATCAGAGCCGTTGCGGGTGAGCGAGGTGAGAAGGATGGAGTCCTCGTCTTGTTCTAGCTCTGCCACGACGGGGAGGCCATCGCTTTCCGTTGTGAATGTGCCAGTGTACTTCTCTGCCTCCTCTCTTGCTGCTTTGTCTACGGCAGGAACCACCGTCCCCAGCACGGCGTCGTAAAGGGACGTAAGAGCCGTCCCGTCACCGGCAGTCAGTAAAACGAGGCCGATCCCGTACTCGTCCAGCGCAGCAATCTGAGAGCGGTACCCGTAGGCCCCACCACCCTTGGCGTAGATGTCCACGACATGCGGGTGGTCAGGCGTCAACTCGTCGGCTCGGAAGATCTCCCATGGGAGCCCCACAAGGGCGCGCAGGCCACC
Organism: Microascus cirrosus; assembly: GCA_030271035.1. Taxonomy (NCBI): domain Eukaryota; kingdom Fungi; phylum Ascomycota; class Sordariomycetes; order Microascales; family Microascaceae; genus Microascus; species Microascus cirrosus. The sequence goes on from JAMBUN010000146.1 coordinate 36,245, forward strand.
GGTGGCGGAGTTGGGCTTCAGCCACCTGTTGATAGCGCTAGGGGTAGGGAGAATGGCGTCGGACCTGGAGAGAAGGGCATGAAGGAAAATGGAGAGGTCTGACAGGGAGGACACAAGGCCGCCTCCACTGGTATGAGTTAGCGCTGTTTCCATGGTGCGTTTTGTTGTATCTGGGCCGGAACTTACGGCGCGTTCATCCCGTAGTCGCTCCCCCAGGTGCTCTCGCCCGCAGGGATCACAGCCACATCGTCATCACCAGGGCTGGGACGCGTGTTCTTTAGTCCAAGGGGGGCGGCGATATGCTCGTCCAGGAGATCGGTGTAATTCTTCCCAGTCGCCCTCTCAAGGGCGAGGACGAAAGTATTGAACGAGAGGCTGGAGTACACGGGGGTTTTGACAGGCGGGGCCACGGGGTATCCGTCGACGAGGTTCTGCAGAAACGCTGCCTCCGGTTAGCAGGGCGTTCATTTTGTGTTTTTCTGGAGCGTAGGAATGGTTTTTACCTTTTTCGTCGCAGGCTCCGTTCAGCGCAATAACACCGCAAGAGGGATATTCCGAGTCCTCGAGGGGCGGGAAACCAAGGCTTTCTAAGAGGTCTTTGAGGTAGTAGTACTCGGCGAATCCAGCTTCTTTCTGGATGTTAGCTTGCCAGCTTCCCAAATCTTCCCGTATGGATGCTTACCGTTGGTGGGGATACCACCCATGTGGTTTCCAAGATCCCTCAGCGTAATATCCTCCCACTTGATCCTCCCACCTTCGAGCTCGGGGAGATACTCTTGCGCGGGAGTATCCGGATCCACTCCACTCTTTAACAGCACAAGATCAGACATGACCTTGCTCACAGACCCGATCAGGTACTGCGAATCCCTTCCCACCTCCTTCGTCCCGTTCTCATTCTTGGGCGAGAGGTGGTGGAATTCCCACAGGGGCACGCCGGGGTCATCCTGCGAGATGGAGACGACGCCGAGGGAGAAGGAGCTATTTTCAACGGGGAAACCAGCGTCGATGTCGCCGTCGACGGCTTTCTGGAGGGCGTCGGTGAGGCCCGAGAGTGCGTTGGCGAAGGTTGAGGAATTGGAGAGGCCTGTGGGTCTTGGGACGACTGGGCCGTTGGGGCGGCAGTCTAGGACGGCGGATGCCGACCCAGCGAGGGCGGCGAGGATGGAAGCGCGGAGAGTCATGTGGATTAAGTATTACCAGTGATATAATTAACAAAGAGAGAAGAAGGTGGTTATCTTCTTTCAAGAGTATTTTAGCTTCAGCACCGGGTCGTCCCTTTAAATAAAGGAACGGAAATTATAATCCTGTCACACATGAAGACACAGGCCTCAGTCTCGCGTTCGTCGCTTTTTCGGCCTGCCCACACAGAGCGAGCGATACGGCCCTTGGGTACGAAGCCAAGAGGAATATCGCAAAGTGGACAGGCGCCTTAATGAAAGGATCGGGGATTACAGAGGAGCGATCACCTCTCTATATTACCTCTTTTGGGAATTTGCCCCACATCTCTCGCTTTCGTCGGGTTTTCCGGGAGGCACCTGCAGCTCTAGCGTGGGGAAGACCGGGAATAACATGGGCGGTGCAAAGTCAGCCGCTAGGTCCCAACGGAGTAATTGGCACCCGACCTAGGAATATTTGATGATTACTACAAAGGATAGCGAGGAGGTTTCTGGGGCCGATAGATGGGCGCCTGGCGCCCAGCGTCCATTTGAAGTTGTCAACATTTTAACTTTACAAAATCAAAAAAAAAAAGAAATTAGTTAAAATTATGAAAAATTATTATCATACTTGTAATGTGACATTAATATGTAAAGTTTACCACCAAGTCCATCTATTAAGAATTTAATGGAATATAAACTGTTTAAAATATCCGCTTAGTTATCATGACCGGAAATCGGGCGCCCAGGCTTGGTCAGGTATGTGGGTTTTTGATCACAGTCATATAAAAGTCTTGGACGTACAGAAATACTGGCTAAGGCTGAATTGTTCAAACATGGTCGGTTAAAAAAAAACAGAACGCATGGCCCGGGCGACGATCCTCTGGGGCAGGGTAAACTGGCAGATTCGGATACCTCCAGCGCAGGGATCGCCCCTATCTGTATGTGGAATGAACAAGGCCTCAATTGCACCTGGTCTGCTAATGATTGTCCCGTATAGTGTTGTGCATAGTATTTTGTTGAACGAAAGACTCGTCCGCAGCGCTAGAAGGTGGTTCAACGTGAGAGAAAACATAGCTCCGCTACTATAGTCAGCGTCATGTTTCCCCAAAGGAAGGCTGAGGATTGCATGGCCCACCCTGTATTCTTGTTCATGTGATAGCCTATTAATGTATAAGGAAGGAGCTCTTTTGCGGAGAGATCGGACAAGCTCCGATCATCTACCTGGAGCTCCTTGGGTCCTCCCCACTTGTGTCTTCTCAGCAGCAATTGGATGATCGAGATGATGATTAACACCAGAATCCTTGTGACCCACTCTGCTCCTACTCTCCAGAAACAGCACTTCTGCATTGTGAGCGTTCACCTCGGCTGTTAGGGTTTCTTTTTGTACTGGAAACCATGAGGAGCCTGATAGGTTAAACCTATGCCACCGGAGGGCAAGCGCAGGTACCGGAAACATCCACGACAACATATCGAACGTCAGGCTTTCCACTTATGGGAGGTCACGATATAGGGAAGAGAATCTATCATGCACTACGTCACCTAACTACCGGCCACATAATTCGGCTACGTGGTGCTTGCCTGGCCTGGCATAGATGACATTACATAGTCCGTTAGAATCCGCGGTGGTGATAAGCTGGCCTGCGAGAGCAAATTTTGTCCTGGGACTGGCGAAGGATGGTTCATCCGGATGCTCGAGTTACGTTTCGGATTAGGCTCTCGTATTGCACTCTTGTATATGCTCTTTTCTTTTTCAGTTAACACTTTCTATCTAGCATTTGGCCCTCTTGTCTTCTCTGCCCTCCGCGCCTTCAGCATGCCAAAACTCACTCTCTCACTAAGCGCGCGGGGAAACTACCAGGCTGTGGCACTGGGAACCTCCATCTCGGCTCCGAGACATGGAAAAGGCGATACGTTGTGCCTCCTCAGGGAACTTAACGCCAGGCCCTCCTTACACTAAAAGCAACTTGAGCTGCGCTTAGAAAGGACGTAATATGCACGCCTGTTATGCGCAAGCTTTGATAATACTGATGCGCGTTTTTCGTAGTCTTCATGCACCTAGAGCCGTCACTCCAGAATATTATGACAGCCTATTGCTATTCGCTTCGTATTTTCCCCCGGGATGATACTATATCTTCGAGAAATACAGCATGATGGAGCGATCAGGCACAAAATAGCACCTGCTCACCAAGCCCAGCCGCTTTGGTAGGCATTACGAAAGCATGTTCACACCTAAGAGGTCTCTATATCACAGGTAGAATACCTGTGGATGCGAACTCAGATACTGGCTTTTAGACGTCGTCCCTTTCAATGCCACTATTCAGAGTATCGAGTACATAAGATAGAGTGGGAATGGCAAACGAAGGTCGGTGGGGCACTATTGACGAGGCCCATTGGAGGGAGTGAAAGATGACCCACTAGAAAAAACAAGGCATGTCTAATTATAGCAAAGGCATTTGGCCTGGGATCTTAGATCCGGGGAGCATAGATGTATGCCGAGCGGGCTGTCTGCCGCCATTGGCGGACCACCGGTGAGCACGATGGTCACACTTCGCCAGCGAGTGCACCATCATGTTACCTCACTCCGGGTCACATCACAAGCTTGGTTTAACTTATAACTGATCCATAATGTTCCCTACCAATACATGTCCCCTGGCGCAAAAGGGGTATGGGGGGGTCGGAGCGAAATGTATCTAGGCTGTCTAGGCTCACTCCTATAGTTGGATCTAGATACCATTACTGTACTGCTAGTACTAAGTAACCCATTCTCCCTTAGCCATTCGGTACTGTGAAGATACGTTTAGGGTCTCTTTGGTTCCCTTTGTCATGGTGTCACTACCCTTGGGAGTGATTGCATGTTACTGCCGCATGTACCCTGTCCGAAGTAAGCAATATGGTAATATTTCTTCATCATGTACATAGATATCATTGGGGCCTATGTTGGTATCGTGCGAAAGTGCTTTACCCCGATACTAGTTCTTCCGTTAGTCACGATGGATGCAGAGACAGGAATAGGAGAGCCATAAGGTAACTTCTAACTGGTAAAACGAAAGTGGATAGTTGGATGAATACAAGGACCCATTAGTCTCTCCTCCCCCTTTACAAAGCCACTTCTCAGAAAGTCTATTCCCTCGCACACGCACTTCCTTCGATTGCGACATTTAATCATCAGTGCATTGGAACTTCATGGTGCACACCATCCCGCCCTCCGCAACCTCTCCATCGAACTTCCGGTCAACGAACTCTCCTCGGCAGCTCCTGTCAAGATCTGTTAGCGGAATCTGATACCAGAGGACTGCAAGTGTGGAAAGGGGGTTGAGATGGGCGGGAGAGGAGCGTTACTTTATAACGTGAGGAACGGTGTCCCTGTCCTCCTCCGCATAGAGGATTACATCGCCACCAAGCTTATCAGACTTGAGGGTCTGTTTTCCGTCATATGGCATAAAATGACGATCTTCGTTGGAGTCTTGGCTGTCAAGCTTCTCGTCCCCCAGCGACAGCGACATCCGATAGTGGTGGAAGCCACCGCCTCCGGTGCCCTCAACCCAATCTTCAATGGAGGCTGTGCATTCACCCGCAGAAGCAAGCTTCAGGGCCATCGAAGCCACCGCGAGAAGGGAGAACTTGATTCCAACCATCTTGTCTTGACAGAGATGTTCGGGCAGGGTAGGTGGGATGGAATAAGAACTGAGACAGGTGTGACTGAGTTTGATAGCCGATTGTTTCGAACTCACTGGAGTGGGTGATCTGGCTGTCTGGATTTCGTTGAGGAGGGTAATCGGGCACCTTTTATATATACTTTTTCCACCCTTTATCTCAACGATAACTACGTATAAGAAATAGCCACTGCTATTTGAAGGACCCACAGGTATCGTACCAAGATGTAAAGGTGGGACGAGCGATTAAGGGTAGGCTTGAAGGCTGAGGCCGACTCCATGGGGTAAGTAGGATTGTGGAGAAGGACATCGAAATCCCTCATAGCAATGTGCTCCCTCTGGGTCTGGTTACACTCTGGGGATGGCTAGGGCGAAGTCGAAAGCACTGTTCTAAGGCACGCTACAAGGGGCTGGGAACAAGTTGAAGCTTTGTCCGCAACTGTTCGTACTTCCCGAAGATCCTTCCGTAGACTCCTGCTCATTTAATCCCATAACGGTATCTTGACTTCACTATCCTTCTTACGCAACCATATGTCCCTTATACTATATTGCTCAATCTCGGTCCTAGAATAGAACTGGGTCTCCAGCCATGTGTTTGAGCCCCATGATGTCACATTTGAGCGGTTCTTTGTTGATCAAGATCCTTTTAGGACGGAACTAGGACGTGACAGGGCCTATCAAACCCCGCCCTGTTCGCGGAGTTCTCCTCTATTGTGGACACAGGTCCACACTGTAATCCTACCCACGCTTCGTCTATTTGCAGTTTCCACGCATGGATTATAAGCCGCAATGCCCCCCCCACATATAGTTAGTTGTGCCTTGCTGATCTTACGTTGATGAATCCTTCTCCTCGGCTTACCAAGGACGAGCTGACCCGTCGGTGGGTCCAACTTGATTCCACTCTGCCCCTTCCTCCACTAACTTTGGAACTTCACTCGGTGTTACACCCCGAGCGACAACCATCGGGCGAACGCTTAGTATCAATAGCTGCATTTGTGTTGTGGTCCACCAGCTTCCATGGTTAGTAACTACCATTGGCGACCCTACTTCTGGTCACCCCAAGTTGGCACGCCGCTATTGGTCTTTTTCCTAATGGTCCTTATTTTCTCTACGGGTTCTAATTCAATCAACTTTATATCGCGTAAGGTATTCGATAAGCGGAGTGAAAAAGACAGGCAAGCGAAACAGAAATCTGTCCAACACATTACCATTCACTACCAAGCCCGATCTTCAACCACCAATGACTCGAAATAAATCGAAAAAAAAAAAGGAAGCCCATTGCTCCTCATTTTACAGGCAATGTAGCAGGACCGTAAAGTGTCTGGTAAGACTGCCGCAAGCCTCTACCATATTGATCATGTGGCCCCTAGGGCGCCGGCGCGGTATGCGTTCGCGGTGTGATACTGCTGTCAATTTAATCAAGGCGATACGTTCCGAAGAATCAGCAATTATTTACTCGTCCTATCTCTCGGAACGTTCTTACGGGCCTTGCTCAGAACGCTTCTCCCTACAGATCAAGTTCCAGCCCCGAACCGACTACGACAACGGCTGCTACAGTACCGCCGTCGTCAATGAGGATGGAACCACTAACCAGGGTGGCCACGCCACCGACACTCTCTAGGGTGCATGTCGTAATCTCCATCAGCTCGAGAACGACAACGTCCATGAGTGCGCTCGATGTAACAGGAGTTGGGCCATCAGGTAGTCATGTGAGACCCCATCGCCTTCATCCCGTGTCATAGACTGAAAGTATATTTCTAACGGATTGGGAATTTAAGTTCGGCCGACTACTTCGAAAGGACCAGCTCGTCGCCGGCAGCATCGGCCACGTCTACGTTTGGGAGAACGTCGTGGTCTTCTCGAGGGGAGACGAGGTCATCCACATCGCGACTCGTGCTACGACAAGTACAGCGGCGGCAAGGCCAAGTTGGGCGGCTCCCCGAACAACCGGCATTCGTGCGTTGTCTACCACAGGGACGCCGGGGAGACGAACTGCTGGCGCCTGGCCGACTTGGGAAACGATATCGAAGATGAGAACGGGAACAACCTCGACGAGAACCCGAAGGGCGACTATGTGGGCAGGCGCCTTGTTGGGTGGAACGGGTGGTCCGAGGGACAACATTGTATGGGACGCGCTAGGAGAGACTGGCACAGAGACATGTCGCCCAACGACGATACTTTTGCGAAGTACTTGAAAAAGGCGGTGGGGGACAATGTTCCCATGTTCGACTCCGAGGTTGACGAGTAAGACTGAAATGTTTGGTGACGACCTAACATGGGGATTTTGATTATATACTGTGGTTACCTGCTGTTTGACTTGCTATTCTTTCGACTTGAGGATTCGGCTTGTATATACGTACCACTGATTGAATTCGAATGCTTGAAGCTCTAATTGATGGGTAAGATGAGCCTCTTTACGACTTCCCTTTAGATCGCTGCTCGCCGGCACACGGATATTAACCTCGACTGCACTAAGAATAAGTAAACAAGAGCAGGAAGGATCAGAACCCTTGATGTGAGACAATGCAGCAAGAAGGCAGAACTACAGAAGCATGAATGGTTGATCAATACCCACTTGCGTGACAGAGTCTTTGTCCGTACCAGACTAGTGAAAAAGAGCGGTGATGTAACTACATAAATGTGCCTAGAAATAGTAGAAGAAAGATATGAAAAAAAAAAAAAAAAAAAAAAAAAAAAAAAGAAAGATAAAATTAAAACAAGTT